>LGSN01000966.1:0-16544 GCA_001314375.1 Phytophthora podocarpi | reverse complement strand
GCGCTCGTACTTCCGCAGCAAGTACCACACGGACCTGATACCGATGCGAAAGTAAGCATTAGGGAAGTGCCGTATAGTGCTAGCTAGCTAACGGGCGTCTCGTCCTTTATGAGGCTGCTTGCTGTAGATAAATATGACTACGTCAGCCAAATAATATTATTCGACTATCGTCGGAGGTTTTAACAACACACAAGCCATGCTTTACCAGCTGCACTCTTCCAGATCCATTCGACAGCAGAGTTCGTGCAGGAACGAACGCGTCCACTTGTGGCCGTTGCCTCGCGATTTCACAAAGTTACTCAGCGTTGCCTCTCGCTGGACGCCAGGACGAAGCAAGTCACGGAGCGAGGGCTCCACGACAGTTTGCTGGTGTTTCGCGAGCATGGTGTCGCCGTTGTACAGATGACAAGCTGTGGTCGACAATAGTGGAAGATCTTGATCCATACTGGAACCAAGTGCCATGTGCACGTCTCGAAATTTGGCGAACTCTCCAACACGATCGATACTCTCGCAAGCGAAGGCAAAATTGACGAAACGGAAGCAGCAAGTGGTCAAGTCTCCACTGGCCGACCACAGCAGCTCTAGAATGTGATCCGCCTCACACTCAGATACCAGCAGCACTTGGCCATTGTCACCAAACATCAGCATCGTGTCGACCACGCGTAGGAATTCGTTCATGCGGCCCATGCCTCCTCGCGCTATGATCGTCGCAAAGAAATTTTCTGTCCCGAAGACGCGAGTGCTGGTCCAAGCCAGGCCCGCCACATTTGTCGGGGAGACCCATTGCCGAATGTAGCTCTCCATGCTCACCACTTCCACTACGCGGCTGAGATCCTCCACTGACTGAGCTCGTAAGATCTTCGAGTAGTCCCAGGTCTTCTCTTTCATAGGTTTGCATTCAGCCACCTCGATTTCTTGTTCTTGCTGCTCTTCCTCCTCCACATGCAGCTCTCGCTCACATTCGTCAGTATGCGCGGTAAAACACACTTCGTCATCAAGACCGTACGCACAACCTCTGCGGCAGATTTGAGCGACCAACGCGTCATCAACGCCTTCAAAACCCAAGCGAGCCTTCGACTCGATGATTCGAGCAATCTTGTCTGTAGTGAGCTCCTCCTGGTACAGAGTCTCAAGGGACCAATCTTCATCCACCAGCTCTGCGTCTCGGTCCAGTTGGGTCTTTCGGAAATGAATACCATTGCCTGCCCACTCTAGCAACCCGCGGACAGCCTCCGCTTTCGTGTTATCCATGACCCAATTCAGTACATCAACTGTAGAAACGCATGAAAGCTCACGTTGCCCACTGGTCTGGAGGATATTCTGCGCGACCTCATCGAAGCTGGCAATCCACAGCGTCTGATTGCACCCGAGCTGCCGCATGCGACCCGCTCCTTGCATTAGTTTGTCCTTCGTGAGTTTCGGTCCAAGTGTCAGTACGGCCGCAGCATCCTGAAGCAGCTTCATATCCGACCCTCTCGACCGAGCCTCGTCAAAGATCACGAACGTCTCCTCGAGCATCGACGCCTTTTTCAAAGGCACTTTGATCCGTCGGGCCTTCTCTGCAATCATCCAGCAGTTGTGCTCCTCACGACTATCATAGTACGTCACGCCAGCAAAGCCGAAGTCAGATTGTCCGAGAAAAAACTCTGCTGCAACGCTATTTGTCACTCCAGCAAGTAGCGCCCCCGTGTCGATTAGAGCTTGAGCTTTCTTGTCCAAAGCGAATAGAAGGACACTCTGCCACGGAATTGGTGCCCGGTCCAGACTGGGACGAATCACCTCGTAGCTGTGCGTCGCCTGCAGAATCTTGTCTATCATCTTACCATTCGTGCCCAACAACGAGGGTTCATTCGGCTCCCGTTGCGCCACTGAAAGCGGAAGCAGGCGGTGATTGTCGTTCGTACCCGAGAATCCGATGTTATTTGCCCCTGCTGCGAGATTCCACGCCGTCCGCGACAACCGTTGCGGGTATTGCTGAGTATCTTTCGGGAACACACACGTGTTCAAATAGAAGTTGATCGCCTCCATGCAGAATTTGTAAACCCGGCAGAGCGTCTCGAACTGTCGAGCGTCGGCGAGACTTACATGGCGCACATCACACAGAGCCGTCCGGTCGTCGTCATTCAAGCCAGGCTTGACACTAGTGAACCACCGATCGTACTGTTGCTGCTGCTCTGAGATATCCAAGCGCAGCAGCATCAGAAAGGTGCTTCGAACTTCTTCATTCGTCAGGCCTCCGTGATAGTATCCCAGTAGTGTGAGCACCAAGCAGACGTCGGGATGGCTGAATTCCGACCGCTCCGAAGGAACATCCGCAGCACGGAAAGGAATCGCGATTTTCTTCTGTCGCGTACCAGGGATCAGAAGTCCGAAATCAACCCGATAGCGCTTCTCCATGCAGTGCTCCAATACTCCAAACGCAACGAGTCCTCGCAGCGCAAGCAACTGACAAATGTACGGTGAAAACTTCTGCACGTGCTCGCCAAGAGCTGTTTGCAGACTTACAGCCGAGTCGGTGATAGCCATAACTAGCTGTTCACGAGCAGCCGCACCGCCAATGGTGTTGAGCCACATCAGTTCGAAAGGGGCACTGTCAATGAGATCCAGCACCAAAGCCTCTTTTAGTTGCTCTCGCAAGAGTTCGGTGCTATCCACGACAGTGTTAAGCCGAATACCCTCGTATGAACCCAAGCGCGTGGCGTAGTCTGGAGAAACACAGGAAACATGCGGGGCTTGCAGCATTTTACGGACTCGAGAACTAGGAGCGTTATCTGCCACGACTCGCAGTAGCGCTTCTGCAGCCATCCATCGCTCCATCCCACTACAAAGCGGAATGGGAATGCCCACCGCATACACCAAATGATACTTGTGATGAAGTAGTGCATCGCACTCGTCCAGAACATCCACAAACTGGTCACTGTCAAGAATTTCGTCCAGCATCTCCACTATGGGGCCCTCGTTGCCCAGTTCTAAACGCTTCAGCTCAAGTGACATACGATGCTCCGGGGCTACCATTTGGATGCCCCCGAAGAGTTTCAACTCGTGAAGGGTATCACGGATGAACTCAAGTCTGCGGGTATCCAGGTCAACCTGTCGGTGGAAAGGCTGTTCGAAAACACCTAGGCGAGCGCTGGTTGCCGACAAGTACCGGTGCATGAACTGCCGCGCTTCACTTATCAACGGGCTCAAGAAGTGCGCACGGACGACTCGTGGACAACGGCTTCGAGTGAAATACAGGAACAGCATGGGGAGGATGACTCGGGTCTTACCACGCCCCATGTTAAGCTGGCAAACTGTCCCAGGGCCATTGATAAGGTGGCTTGCGATCACGAACTGCTCATGTCGGATCTGGAGTCTTCCTTCCACTTCAAACGCTAACCAGTACGGGAATTCCGCCGATTGCCACTGGCGCACGTTCATGAGCTCATCCACCAACTGAGCGTCTGATAGTTCGCCACTGCGATTCGCTTTCCAAATGAGTCTCTCGACCTTATCTTCCAGAACGCACAATTCCATGTACTGGAGGACCCCTTTCTTGACTAGCTCTCTCGATTTCTCGCTCAATTTCGGCGCCAGCGTGTGGAGCGTTTCTTCGTCAAAAGCACATCGGACAATATCACTCACGGTGAGCAGCGGCAAGAAGTTGGCAAGGTTTAGAAGGCGCTCACGGGTGCTGCTCGTAGCCTTGGCAAAAGAATCCCACAAATATTTTTCCATCTCACCACGACGGGATGATACATCACTCAGCAGCGTCGTAAATGATCCGAGCAACATACCTGATCCAATCTTTAGTTTCGGCTCGGCCTGCGAGTGGTAGCTGCTCCAGCTCACTTGCAGTTCATCCAGCATCCCTTTCCCCATGGCATTCGCAGCACTGCTATCCAACGGCAGAGGCGGGATTTCTTTCGTTGCACTAGTCTCAATCCGAAGGAAAAGTTTAAGTTCCATTTCGATGGACTTGACGTAGTCGTCGGCAACTGGAAGTGATTCGCACGACACAGCTTCTCTAGCTGAGCCAGGTTTCGACGAGTGCTGCACGCGTCCAAGAATGAACTTTTCCTCGTTGCTTCGAAATTGCGAACGCAATGGGTTGCGCTGGACTTGCCTAGCACACATATCCGCGTACTCCGATTTCTCGTCGGAACTACCCGTTGCCGTGTTAATCGTCTGGGTATGCCCGAAGAGGAATGCTAGACGGTCAGCCTCTGAGAGCAACGTCACAGCCAGAATCTTCACCGCTGGTTCGCGGTAACTCAACTTGTATATCGCTAGCAAAGCGTCCCTTTCCGACGCAGAAAATGGGCGACTCGATCTACATGCTCGTAACATTTGCACCGCCGCCTCCGCTCCAGTCATTTCCAATCGCTTGCTCGGTACATTCGTTCCAGCTCGAGCACAAACAGCAGCAAGTTGAAGTCTTGCGCCGATCGTCTCAGTTTCAAATGTCTTCAAACGGCGGTGAATATCGTAGCATGCCACATCCACAAGACTATTCGCCTCACTAGGAATGCTGATATCAACCATTCCATCAGAAGATTCTTTGACGGGACCAACCGGAAGAAGCATGCGAAGTTCAGGCCGCGACGTGTCAGTTTTGTTTTGCAACACTAGCACCAAGTACCGGTTGAACCTTGGTAGGAAGTCCTCAAATTGCTGTTCTGGCGCTAAGACATAGCCTTTGTGCTCCGCGGATTCGAACTGCATGTTGCTGTTTAAGCAAAACGTCAGCTTGAACCGAGGCAGCTCAATTTTCAGAACGCCTTCAGGGGACCTCAGCGGATGAAGAAATTGCGCATCTTCGAACTTCGTCAGCGTCTCAAAAACTTTGAGAAGCGGTTCCTCTTTTTGAACAAACCGGTCATAGCCATCAAGATGGCTCACGACTTCTTTGTATGGACACTTCGTGTTGCTAAATGGTATTGTGTGGCATTGCAAAGAACCGCCGTCGTCAAATGTAGCAACGAAAAACACCTCTCGACACTTGGCCTTTTTTGGACGAAAGAGTACACAGTTTTGCTCCACCCAGTACCAGTGCGAATACAACTTCCGCAGTTGAGCTGGGAACAGTTTCCCAACCGCTTTAATCCAAGCGACTGAGCATAGCTGCAGTGTCCTGGTGACCTCTCCTGACGCGTTTGCGGTAAGTTCTTGTACAAAAAGCTCTCCATCTTCTTGTAGAGCGAAGTCGTACAAGCGATCGCAATACTTTCGTTCAGTTCGGAGAACTCCATTCGTAGAGAAAACACCAAAGTTGCAGCGTCCAAATAGAGTCTGGAATCGCTTGTGCTCACGAATGTCGGCTGGGAGACCTCCTGGCGCATAGCCATCAGTAAGAACGATACCCGTGAACAAGTTAATCGAGTAGTGTACATCCATTGCCTCGTCGAAAGCTTCAAAGCAGCTGCCAAACTGCTCACCGTCCAGCGAAAGCTCACTAAACTGTTCCCATTCCAATCGTTCAGGAGACGTCGCGCTTACCAAACGCACCAACCCAGTGAGCATGGTATCTGCGCCGCAATTCTTCACGTAAGCAACAAGCTCCGCTATCCGACGAGACATCGCCTCAGCAATCTTGCTCTCTGTGCGAAGCATTTGCTCAGTGGGCTTGAGATTGATACTTGCACAAAGGAACGAGGTGCGAAATAACACGATCATCTCACAAACTTCCTGAGCTGCTTCGTTGTCCCATGGACCGAGAGAGTAGGCTAGCAGCGCGAAACCATACAGCGCGCATTCCTTACGACGGATTTCAGCAATCCGGAAAGGCGAGGATTCCTCCTTGTATTCAGAGCGCGCGTCCTCCACCCAGCGTCTCGCCATTCCAGCAAACATCTTCACAATTATTCTTGCATCATGCGAGTACTGCAACGCAAAACCCGCTAGCTCACTTAGAAGCGGGACAGACTCGAAGCTGCGCGGGGTCTGTTTAAGTTTGCTGGCAATACTCCCAAGCATAGCGCAGAATGTTTCGAGGCCCTTTTCACCATTTAGCATGTCAATCTTCCAGAGCAACTGCGGGTTGAGTTCGTCAGTGAGCGCCCCGACTTGGTAGAGCGACTGTCGGACGATAGTTTCCACGCAAGGGTTTGACCACGGCAAAACATCGTCCAGCAGAGCCCACTGCAGCTTCCGATACTGCTGGTTTGGGAATGCACGCAACGAGCCGAGAGCAATGAACGACACCTTCTCGAAATCGTCGGGTTGCTGGTGTAAGTTTGCATATATCATGTTTCCTCGTGTATCTCCTTCACCAGGCCAAGCATTCATCCACTGGAACTGGTTGAACGATTGGGGCATCCTCTCGATGAAGCTGTTGATCACACTTGACTCTGTAGCACCAAAAGGGTCGACCTTCATGCCGAATGCGTCCATCCATGTCAGAGCCGTTCCATGTAAGGTAGGATTCCAAACACATTCAGACCTGTACTGGGAAAGATCGTACAAATCGTCCACAGTTGTAGGTCCCCAATAACTTGGAGGGGAGAATGGAGCAGGGCTTGCAGTAAAAATCTTACTGGTAGCAATTAGCGCTCGAGGTGACGCGTACTGACAGTAAAATTGTTGCCATGTCGTGGGGCTCAAGTTCGGCAAAGCACTCATTTCGGGCGTTATCTCGGCTGGGGCGAGAGTTCGCTGTGCAGTTAAGCTTAAGCTACCCAGAATTTCAACATTGCGCGGCATGGTCAGCATGAAAATCACTTGAATAGCATCACTCCTTGTTGGAGGAAGCGGTCGTACCAAATACGGGGGAACAGCAAGAGTTCTGCTCAGCATTGCTTCTTCTTGCCTGATGACAGAGTTAATTTGGCAGATATCGGCATTTAATGAAGCTTTGACACCACTTTGACGATAGGAACTGCGATAGGATCTGTTGGGAAATGCCTGGCGTAGACGATCTTCCTCATCTGCAAGCAAATGCTGTTTTGACAACAGATTCTGGTTTTGACGATAAATTTCATCTCGTAGTTCGGTGGCCTTCTTCTTTTTAGTCTTGATCTTGCTCCACTTACCCAGCACTCGAGCTTCCCAAATCTTTACTTCACGGTTGTACACGGCAAGCATGCTGGTGCTATTCGAAGCAAATCTCTGTCCGAAATCGAAAGTTGGTGCCTGGTTGGTCAAGTGGAACAGTGGGGGTCCTCCAGTATTCCTGTTCCACGTGCGAATGTACTTCGCGACGTGCTGAAGAGCAAATATGGCTGCTTGATCACTTAGAACAGCCACCTTGAGGTCAGTCCATTCCAGCGCGATGTTGTACTGGGCGCACAAAGGGACTTCACCCACGCATCTCTGGTGAACGAAGCAAAATGCAATCCACATCATCAACATTTCGCGGCTGCGCTGCTCCACGTCTAGGACGGACGTCATGCGCGGAAGCTGGCGCCACTGCCTCACAACTTGCTGGTACAGAGTAACAAGTGTTTGCATACTCTCCAAACTAAAGGTGCTATCGTCGCCGATACCACTGTCATTTAACAGCAGAGCCTTCTCAAACATTAATGCTTCAAATGTCCGCAGCATCAAAATACACTTGTAGGATGCTGGAGAACCGTTGGATTTGCCCCAACGGAGCAGCTCATCCAACGTGCACGATGTTCCATCTAGAAAGTAGCATCCGTTTAAATTCGCCCACGCTCGTTGGTGACGCTCCTCGTTACTTTCACTGTTGTCGGAATCCATAATTCTCTTTGGCGAGATCATCTCCATACCACAACTCAGCTTGTTAAGCTGCTGTAGCGTCGTGTCTTCTGGTAAAACGTATCGCACTGCAGTCTGGTGGTTCAGAATGTCAACAAACTCATCAATGCTGGAGCGTATTGCAACGCACTGCTTCTCGAGCACCGATACGCCGTACCCGCACTCCAGGAGCTCGACAATGTTTTGAACGATGACTTGCAACATGTAAAATAGGTCATCCACCAAGGCGCATCCACCTCTCAGATTGATGCTGTCCAGACGAAAGACACTGTCAGCCTTGATCATTGACAAGTGGAGCGAATTGAGCTCAATCGCGACCATGGTTTTCCGAAAGAGACCTGGCCCACAACAGAGATTGTGTGCAATCACAGCCTGGACGAGTGCCCAACAGGTATCCCGCGCTCGCCCTCCAGTGTGTTGCCCCACACCGGTTGTGCCTCCTCTTGGAGCAGCGCTTATGTCACCAACGCCAGACGTCCCTTGTATTAACGAATTAACGGCACGCCGCACCACTGCCGCAATGAACTGCGGTGTCTTTTGATGCCCCAATTCGTTTCTCGCCGCACTTCTCTTGGACCCTTTGCTACTCTGAGCTTTGCGTAGCTCGGAAGTGAAAGTAGCCGAAAATTCCGCCTCCAATTCTGTGTCCAGGTCTACACAATGCAAGACACGGTGCGTCGTAGGAACTGCATCATGCACACACTCTCCAGATGGCAAGAAGTACAGCGTGCGCTCCCAGCCGTCAACGAAAACTACCTCAATCTTGACCACAGTCGCGTTCACTTTGGTACGCTGCAACACGCATCCGTACTTGGGTAGCCACGGATCATACCACACGTCACCTCGCTTGTGTCTCCCACTCGAAGCTGTGAGAAGTTGAGACACTTGGCGTAATACGTCAACCTCATGCGCAGCAAAGGTGGAGGCTGGAACAACCCGGTCGTCCGCAAGAGGTTCCACACGGCCGCACCTAAACTCGGCCACTTCCGCCGCCTCCAAGTTCGCTACAAACTCAGCAAACCACTTCGCTAGAGTAATGCACGCCGCCGCATCCTGGCAGTCGCTTGGAGTCTTGTGCTTAAAGCGGAACACTGCGTTAAGTAGTTCGTCGTCCGTCATCTCCAACCACTTCGTGACACTTTGCTTTCTCTTCGTACTTTTCTTCCTTGGAGTGTGCCAGTCAAAGCAAATTGGAAACTGAGACTACAAGTGTTGGTGAAGTAAGGCATAGAGCCCTCAAAGTCAGCTACGTGGCAGTTGTGTTGGGGGCTACTGTGGGTGGTGACGACAGCAAGTCCTCACTCGTCATTTCCGGTCTTCCCAACGAGAGATCTGACCGTTAGTTAGCGTGCCAACTTTCAGCTACCAGCTTCTGTTTGTAGGATGGCGGCTTCATCTTGATAAAGCCCGTTAGTACTCACCATCGGTTTCCCCGTGGGGACGACCGATCCTCGCGTGCTTCCGCCCGTTAGGTCTGCGAAGATTTCTTGTTCACTCTCTCGAATTGCTAAAATTCAAGGGCTGTCAATTCGACAGCCCTTGAATTTTAGCTCAGCTCCTCAAAATTACATTGCCAGGAACTCTTTCGCTAGGTGATTGTCGTTAGCTATCACGGCTCAAGTCTTGTGTCGCCAATGGCTCGTCATCGAGGCGATTGCAGCGATCCGAGAGGGGAAAGGACCTGTGTAGGTTTCTTGTGTGTATTTCCGAGCGCTCGATTGGGGTCAGGTGATGTAGACCCCACGCAGCGCCATCGTCTACGTCTGTAACGCGCCGGAGACTGAATGGACGACGTTCATTGAGGGCGAAACCCAGGAGAGAGTGATCAACGGCAAAGTCTACGTTGTGGAGCTGTCGTCGCGCGAGCAGAGGAGGTCAGCGTCGCTCTCCGCGAAGCTTACTTTCATCATGATCGACTACAGCATCAAAACGCACGTGAGAAGTCACTCTCCGCCGGCTCGAACCCGACGAGAGCTTCGGTCCAACTCGAGCTGCTGGCGCAATTTTCCCGTCTCAGCTGCCCGAGCGGAAGGCGAAGCGATGGGCCGCGTTCACAGGCCCATGGCTTCGCTCCCAGGTGTACGCTACGTCCTCTGCGTCGCTGTCGAGAGCGAGTTGTCCAGCGCCAGCTCGAGGAGCTTGCTGGTGCGTCATCTACTGGAGTGGTGTCCATTCCCATTGAAGTGAACTAGCCAATCAACACTCTTCTCTTACATACAAACTGCTCTTTAACTGATTCTCGATCACAGTGGCCATCATCATAGGAATATCTGAGCCACACGTGACTGTCATGATGCTCGCTCGATGCCGTGGAGCTCTGAAGGCCTCCACGCGCGAGTTCGCAGCCGTCGGAGGCGTCTACAGCCAGAACGTGCGCTGGATGGGCCGCGGACCCACCATCCAGGGCAAGAAAAATGCCACAGACGCGGTACGTCGCAGCAATGAACACAAAATAATATGACACACGTTGGCACATTAATAATTGATGAATTGACGTATCTATCGACTGCAGAAACGCACGGCCACAAACGCCAAATTGGCGCGCGAGATCATGGTCATCTCCAAGTGTAAGAGAGACTGGCTGGATGCTAGCTGTATCGTACTGACTGAACTCTCGGAATGTTGACAATTGACACAGCGGTAGGAGGCGACGTGAACAATGTGGTGCGTGGGCTGAGAGCTGGAGGTTGCTGCTGCTACTGTTGGTGGTGGTGGTGGGTGCTGACTGTTTGTTGTGTTGGTTGTAGCGGCTTGTGGCGGCGGTGAACAAGGCCAAGGCGGCGAACATGCCCAAGGACAAGATCGAGGCGGCGATCAAGCGCGGTGTCGAGGGCAAAGACGGTAAACGCCAAGACGCTGGAGGGAGGTTTGGTAGTGCAATGACTTGGCTGATGGAGACAACGTGGGTGCGGTGGTTTTTGGGTGTGCAGGCAGCAACGCTGAGGCTGTGCTGTACGAGGCTTCGGGCCCCGCTGGAAGCGCGCTGATGGTAAGATGTGAATGACTTGCCACTGTTTTGCCTTTGGTTGTCGACGTTGTTTCTAATGTTTTTGCTACTCGGCTGCTTGAATTTAGATCGAGACGCTGACGGACAACAAGCGCAGAACGGCACCTGCACTGCGTCACATCTTGGGCAAGTACAGCGGTGCTCTTGTCACCAACGGCTCGGTGGCCTGGATGTTCGAGCGCAAGGGCTACCTCGAGGTACGAGCGATCGTCACTGCCTACGACCAATTTTGTTGTGGCGATGATTATAATGCTGTGCTACGTTTGCTCTGCAGATCGAACTGCCTTCGGGCGACGGAGACAAGCAGGAGGTTGACGAGGACTCGCTCATGGAGATTGCGGTACGGGACCGGATGCCGTCGGATTGTTCATTGTGTTGTGACTTTGACCGTTGTTGCTGTGCTTGAACAAATATGCTGGTTAGCTGGACGCGGGGGCGGACGACGTGGAGATGCGTGAGGGCTTGGCACAGGTCATGTGTGATCCCAGCGAGCTGGCTGCCGTGCGCAAGGGCTTTACGGAGGCCGGGCTGGAGCCAGCCATTTCCGAGCTCATCTACAACCCGAAGGAGTTCCTGGACCTGGAGGGTGAGCAGCGAGAGACCTTTGACAACCTCATCGACGCGCTCAATGAGGACGAGGACGTGAACCAAATCCATCACAACGTTAACGAGTAAGCCTGCACAAGCCTGCAACTTGCAGATTCGTAGCTACTTCACGAAGCGAGGAGTACAAGAAACCAATGATTTTCAATTTTGTGCGGGACTTCTTGCTCTGGTCTTCCGCGTTGTTCTCCTCCAAATAGATACGCTACTTACTACCCGCTCAACGTCGGGTGCCTCCTGCCTTCCATCTTCATCCTCAAAGATCGGAAAACGACATTCGCTTGTCGTTATTAAGCTGCGAGAACGTCAACGGGTCATCCTGCACGCTTTCGTTCCCTTCAGCATCTGTGCCTAGAGCGGGAGGTGAGGGGGCTTCGAAGCCGTGAACGATAGCCTCTGCGGTCTCCTCTGGAGGCAGCTCCAATTGCTCCATTGGAAACGCGGCAACGACGTCCTCAGCATGGACAGCATCGCGCTTACTCACTAACTGAACAGCATCCACGATCTCGTCTGGACTATCATAGCCGTCGTCCTCATCCTCGGACTCAACCTCAAACTCGCGGACTAGCACGTCCGGATTAAATCGAATGTGCCGACCGAGAGCACGCCACTTCTTCTTCTTCTGAAGCTCATTTTGTGCTGCGAGAGACATGTACTCGTCTCTAAACTCGAGCGGGATACGATTGCGAGCCTCACGGATTTTCCGTGCTAGATCCGCCGCCTTCTGCTCTGCTGCTGTAAGACGCGCATGCCGCACAGCACGCTTGCGATTCACCAAGCCACTTGCGCCTGATCGCCGAGAAAGTTGGCCCTTGAAGCCACCAACAAAATCCGCCACGCTTGTTGCGCCCGATGACACACGAACACGACCAGCGAAGTCGGGCGAGTTCACATCTGGGAGATCGCCATCTGCAGCCGCCGCTGCGTCCTCATGATCGCCGTCGTGTTCATGCTCATGCTCCTCGTCATCTTCAAGCTCATCTGACGTTGTCCGAATCAGATCCACATTACGCACGTTCTGGAAAGACCGACACAACGGGTTGTCATCTTCGTCATATGCATCAAACGCCAGTGGTGGCGCCGGCAGGTCCTTCTTCGGCTGAAGTCGAGGAAGCGTTTTTGTTGATGCGCTAGCGGCTCCTGTGGAACTGGTAGAACTAGCGGCAATGAGCGAGCTGAGTGAGGAGCTTCCGCCACTAACTTCACTGTCTTTGGTGGCTGTCAAACCTGCCAGCAAGTCTGTTTTTGCCTGCTGAGCGGTTTGCATGCCATTTGAGTCAAGGAGTCTTATTTCCGTAGGCTGAGAAGGTACTGGCTCTTGCCGCGCGTTGCTTTTGACCGCCGGCACCTCCCAGCTCGAGTCACCGCGGCTTCTGTCGATTTTTTCCGGGTCCAACATAGGGAACTCATTATCGATATGTTGGTGAGCGATCGCGTCCGTGGAACCTAAAACTGCCGTATGGGTGCTGCCATCCTGCTCCTGCACTGCCTTTAAGTCGGTGGCTGACCCTTTCTTCTCCTTCTTCTTTCCCATGTGGAAACCTTTAAAGCCCAGCAGCATCTTCGACCCCTTCTTGGCGTCAATATCCATATCTGCAACCTGTTCAGCGTCCTTCGAAGTTGTTCCCGTTGGTAAGCTGCTCGCAGTGGCCGCTGCCGTCCCCGCTCCCGCTTCCGCCCCTACAAAGTCCGACCGTCTCGTGGACTGCTGCTGCTGTTGCTGTTGGTGCTGCTGATGTTGATGCCATCCTCCTGACTGCAAAAAGTCCAAATCGGATCGTCTTCCTGGCTGCCCGGCGTGGTTCGGTGCCGGCTTGAGGAAAATCTGCCCGATGGCCGAGTTCTCGAAGTATTTGTTGCCGTCGGACGCCGCCACGTAGGGCGTCCCGTCCGCTGCGTGCTCCACCACGTACGTAACGTTCGGTTGCGGCGGCGTTGTGTCCACGATGTTGTTGAGCGCCTGGGTCTTGCCACTCATGACCTCAGTCAAGACGCTGGAGAGCGACGACACGGCGGGCGCCGGCCGCGATGCGCCGGGAAGCGCCGGTCTGTACTCGTCTCGGTCCTGAAATATCTGGCCATCACTCTGGACCTTCGCAGCAGCCGCCGCAGCCGCGTCGATGCGTCGTCCAGTGTAACCTCCTCCTCCTGCAGCTCTGCGGGCGTTGGCGTGGCGTCTGGAGAACGACAGTTCGTACGTGGTCTGTCCAGGCTTGACGAAGCGTCGGCGCGGCCGCACGCGCACGGGCGGACTGGGGAAGCCGTCCACGGGGTCCAGCTCTTCCACGTCGTCGCCGTCGCCGTCCTCCTCGTCGTTGTCCGTGTCGTCGCTGGCCAGTACCACGCGCGACGTGCGGTCCTGTCGTCGGCGCTCGGCGTCGTGCATCAGCGAGTTCATCGTCAGCATGCGCATGGCGGGCAAGGCGGGCGGCGACGACGGAATAAATAGCGAGTCCTTCCTGGGACGACTCGGCCTGGGGCGCGCCTCGCTGTTTGCTGTTTGGTTGCTGTACTGTATGTCCCCCCGCGGCCTACGTTTTGAGCGTGGGATTTGAGGAAGGGGAGTTATAGCAACAAACTGCGCTCGTACTTTTTTCAAGAGTGGAATCGCAAGTGCTTGATACAACTGTTGTATTTGTATGCTGCAGACGGGTACGTTAGTGGATGCTAAAACGACGGGCTAATTCGACGCTGTCCCGTCTCCGTCGAAGAAAACGTGAAGAAATCGTCACAAGTGATGCTTGAGGCTCAAGCAGCCGCTCATTGAGCGGCTCGAATCGAGCCTCGATGGCCTCGAACGATGGCAAGTTGCCATTACTGCTCCTGTCCATTTCTGCTGGCGATCGACTTGCCGTAATGCGCTGCTGCCGCCGCCGTCAGCCAAACTTCACATGACTGTTGCCTTTGTCAGTCATGTTGCCGCAGCAGTAAGCTGGCTTATGGGGTGTGGTTCACATATTACCTCTCAATATCGCATACGTTATCAGATTATACAAGTTGGTCGATTGCCCGGCGGTTGGTTCAAAGAACCGCCCAGGGAAATTTTGAGTAGAACGCACAATACGAAGTCACAAATCCAGTTTGTGACTGTAACATCGAGGCAAGCCCATCGCCACTGCTGCAGCCCATGCATTCGATATGAGCACGAAGACATCGGAGGGCTGTTGCATTGCGGTCATCGCCGCAACGCGGAATTCGGTGGCTCTCAGCTCATAAAAAGGACCGCGAGTGGGCCTTTCCCGCCCCGATCTCTGTGTCGATTCAATCGACTCGATTGACGAATGCCTTCGCTGCTGCCAGTGTCCTCCTTTACCGGATTAGCCCTTCTGCTTCTGCGCGCTGCATTAATAATAATGCTTAATTTAAGCCGCACACATCTAAAAAAACTCGTATCGATCCGATCAACATGGCGTCACCGAGCATTGGACGCTGCTGCCTGTACGATGGCATGACGCCGCCGTGGCTCTGATCTCGCCCCTTTTCTTGAAGTGGCGACGAGTTTGACGAAGGCGACATGGTCGTCGAAGGTGTTGTCGACGCCATCGCTACGGCCACTGATACTCAGCAAGACGAAGCTTCAAGACCCGTGTGTCATCGTTGACGGGTCGACGGCAAACATNCGGTTTGGTGGCGGTACGGCCAATAGCCTGAAAGCGGCGAATTTAGACGGGAATCACAATACTTAAGTGCATTTATAAGTAACACCTTCCGTCACCGAAGAAAAGTCACAAAGAGGCGCACTCTGGGGTAAATGACGAAGATATAATAAATTTCAAGCTCGTAGACACATCGCATGTTGCGCGAATGTTTTCAAGTTTGAATTGAGAGATCATGTCTTGCTTGAAGGTACAAAAGACGTGTGAAAAAGCAGCTAGCCACTCCTGCTGAGCTAGATGGCTTTCGTCTTGAGAGGACGGCAACGTTAGTACCGTTACCACGTGTTCTTTGCTAGTTGTAGTGCTAAGGAAGTTGATACATAGCAAGTTCGCGAAACATTTTTGGGGTAGAGTGACAAGCAGCTAGTAGTATATGAAATGCCGTCGTAGCGGCACGACACTCGCACGGCGTGTACCTCTCGGCTACTCCGTTCGTGTGTCCTGCGCTGCGTTCGGTACTTAGCTCAAAAGATAACTACCGTGGCGTGATGCCGTACTAGAGTCACATAGTCACGTTACAGACACAAAGTAGACGAAAGGCAAAATGTAGTTTGGAATTCTGTAAGTAATATCATACCCGCGCTAGACATTGCATATCGGCGTTCTGTGCCTCCCTTGGACTATTCGCGTGTGTCACAATGCGTACAAGCACAGGGGAGTGCTGCGCTTGAAGGGGGGGTCTTATCGTAGCACGAAGTATTGTAACCGGACTGGATAGCGAACTTGGCGCGCGTTGTTACGCTTCTCACGAGGCGCATACTTTAACATAGGCGTGTGGTATAGCGGGATCCGTCAGAACCTTACTAAGACTGGATCCGGCTTCACAACTTTGCCCAGATACCGACTAACGGAAGGAGTCCTCCGATGATCCGTAATCTGTTGAAGTGGTCGCCTTGTGTACCCGTCGGTGGGCTGGATCTGCTCTCTTGGTGACTACCGAAGTGTAAGATAGTGAGGTTTTGAACGTCTTGGCGAGACGCGTGGATGGGTGAAACAGCGTGGAAGTCTTCACACTGCGTTCGTGTACTTGTCCAGATATAAATCAAGCTCTGATCTGGTGGTCTGGATCTTGATCCGGCAGTGGGGTTGCCTTGGGTGTGGCTTCCTTTCCTTTCTTTGTACTTGCCGCTTCCGATAGCGGGGACTTGATAGTTGAGGGTTGAAAAATCTCCGGCCAAGCAATAACTCCGGTCGATCTGGGATCTGCACTTGAGGGGTAGATCACTAGAGTAGGGAGATCTGGCTAATATATTATCCAGGTCTCACTGTGGTGTAGCAAAACACACAAAATCGTCAGATGTGGATTCTTCCTTACAAACCACAACAATCCCCGAGTTAGGTCGGCGTTGTTAGGCCTGCGCTGGGTATGGTCCCCTAGCGATTCGGCCCAGCCGGGACAGACTGTGTCTCACTCTCGTTGAGTACCGACCAACAAAGTCAGCCACTTCCAGAGCCTAGCCGAACTCGGCTAGCTCCATTCTACATATTCCGTGCCCTCCACCAAAGGATGGACGACGGCGCGTTAGCGCTTTTACGAGTCGCCGAGGCAAATGCAACTCGGCTAGAAGTGTTACGGCACC
>LGSN01000965.1:0-17212 GCA_001314375.1 Phytophthora podocarpi | reverse complement strand
CATAAAGTCTTTGTCATGATCGAGATCCCGGTCGCCATCGTAGTGATATCCATAATCCTACAATCCATAAGCTTAGCGTTATACATCATTATCAAGCACATACGATTCATCACCCACGAACCTTGACAAAGTCCCCTAACTGGGTGTTGAGCGACTGCGTCCATGAAGAGGACGTTAGGTTGAATTAAATTGGGCCATTTATTCAACACAACGTATTCATCAAATTCCAACACACACGTCTGATAGCATCGCTCCTTGATACTTCCATACAACACATCTACAAGCTCAAACTCAAACTCACAAGTCACACATAAGCGTTCACATATCCGGATACAAATTTCAGAGCTTCTCCGAGCGCAAGCACGGCCTTGTAAACTTGAAGTAATACTTAGTACGATGCTCTGCCGCTACCGGCATGACAATACGGGGAACAATAATAGTTGCATAAAACTACGTGGTATTTTTCAACTTTCTGTGGGACCAGGCTCAAAATGTCTACCTTCTCATGGGTTAACCGTAACGAAACATTCAATAATTTGCTTGACTTCCTTTGTTTACACAAGACATCATCCTAATGCCGACAACTATTCTTCCCGTGCTGTGAAAGGACAGCAACCGCAGAGGATTGGCAGGTGTGGTGGAAGTACACAAGTCTGACTTCCCGCAGTTTCAATTTCAAGATGCAAGAATAAGCGATCTGATCGCGGTCCTCGACAAGAAAATTCAACTGGTGTCAGCATGTTCTGGTAATGTGGAGTCGGTGCGGCTTTATGGCACACGGTTGAGCTTTGATCGGCGGCTTAAAACCATTATTCCTGATCTGGCAGGGAGCAGTCCGCGACTTGTTGCAACGATGCGAGCTCGACCAATCGAAATTCCAAACGTGCTTGTCGTTATCGAGACACTGACTGGTAAAAGACTCGTATTCCATGGGTGCCCAAAGACACTGTTGCAACCCTGAAGCTCCACATTCAAGCCGTTGAAAGAATCTCTACGAAGAAGCAAATCCTTGCCTTCAGTAACGCGCGGCTAGAAAACCATCGAACATTGGAATCCTACAATATCCAAAGCGGGAGCCTTGTATATTTGGCTTTACCGCTGCGCGGGGGGTATGTATCATCTTCCGATGGCTTAATGCTTACCAAACCAGCGTTGACCAACGCTCCACGTTGGCATATCGCGCACGAAGGACTGAACATTGAAGGAAGGTGCAGGAATCGTTTCTGCGCTGCGTTTCTTCAGATGGTCATGTATCCCTATCAGTTTGAGTCGTTCAATCTCGCGCTGGAAGACTGCGTCCTGTGTCCCATTTGTCGATTCCAGTTTAAACCCCTCACGTGTGGCTTTTACAATTGTGCGTGGAAGTTCGAAGGTATACGGACAGGAGATGGTATTTCAGTCTGCTCGCCATGGAAGGATGCTGGTGCGGGCAAGTATCACCGATTTTGCACTGATTCCAGCCAAGCTTGCGTCCAATGGGATAGGCTTTTGATCGTGGTCAAGCCAAGAAAAGTTTCCAATGCAGCCAAGCTGGCGATATTCTCATATTCTGCTGAAGTCAGCAAAGACGATATTTGCACGATTTGCTGGACGCTGTTTTGGATTAACACCATTGTTTCTGCTCCTTGTGGTCACAAACTCCACCGCTGTTGCTACAACAAGTGGTCTAACTGATGCACTAGCCATGACGCGCTGCCAAGTTGTCCTGTATGTCGTAAACCAGTGCAAGTCCCCAATACCCCGGGGCTATAACTCTGGGGGTTACGAATGATCGCGCTGGGGCCTCCACGCAGCAGCAACTGAGTCACGAGTTAACCGGTCATAGTATATTCTGAGCTTTTGCTAAATATTGGCTCAACTGTTTTCAACTCGAATTATCTCCAACTGTAGCATCGAACTTCAAATTCGCTTGCCGAGAAATTGCTTTAAGGGTTCCGATCATTCTTGGATTTACTCCGTTCACTTAGAATCCGCATCTCATTGCGCATTTTCCGAGCCAGACGTGAAGTCATGTCAACTCTAGTGATTCCGGTTCTGTGGAAGGATGTTCATGAGCAGGGCTTGAAAGGGGTCGTGGAAATTCACAAGTCGGACTTGCCTGTGCAGGGTGCGCGAGTAGGCGATTTGTTTCCAGTCATCAACAAGACAATTCACGCCATGATGCAGACAGAAAACGACTTGCGTGAAGTGGAGAGCATTCTTCTCTACGGCACACGTTTAAATCGTGATCGCCTCCTCGAATATCTCATTCCTGAGTTGGGTTATAGCCCGCGATCATGCGAGTTCAATATAACCGAGTGCTCAGAACGAGCATCATGATCTCCATCAAAACGCTCACAAACAAGAGTATTCTTCTTGCTTGCGAGTCCACGAATCCCGTGGGCTACGTAAAGGCGAAAATTCGTAACA
The DNA here is from genome assembly GCA_001314375.1 of Phytophthora podocarpi. NCBI lineage: Eukaryota > Oomycota > Peronosporomycetes > Peronosporales > Peronosporaceae > Phytophthora > Phytophthora podocarpi. Next base: position 14,803 of record LGSN01000965.1, on the reverse strand, counting down.
AGGAAAAAATACCTGTGGACCACCAGCGGCTTATCTATGGGGGCAAGCAACTAGAAGATCATCTCACGCTCTCTTCCTATGGAATAAAAATCAAAGCCAACTGCATTTGGTGCGGATGATGCGCGGTGGCGGGGTTCCATCGCGGATATTACTGATGATTCAATACTGACCGAGCGCAGGTACTCTTCAGAAGCCCCTGGCTGGCGTTTTGCATACCAAGGACTCAATATTGAAGGGAAATGCAAGAATTCAGCCTGTGCTGCATTTCGTGACATGATTATACATCCCAAGCGCTTCAAAGTGTTTAATCTCATGAGGGATGACGATATCCAGTGCCCGGTTTGCCACACGAAGGTGAAGGCCCGCACTTGCGGATTTTACTATTGCATGTGGAAGTTTGACAGCACGCAGGCGAGCAGTTGTTTTTCAGCCATTTCACTATGGAAAGATGCAAGCGGACGCAAGTACCATCGCTTCGATGCCGATAAATCCTATGGCTCCGTCGAATGGGAGAGTCTTCTCATTGTGGCCAAACCAAGAGCTGAATCGACCACGGTGACGTTGTCACCCACCGCCAAGTCTGCCGGTTTGAGAGAAACAGACAAGTGCACGATCTGCTGGTCCGAGTTTGGCTCGACGGAAAGCAGCGTCATCATTACCGTTGGTTGTGGTCACCGCGTCATCATTACCGTTGGTTGTGGTCACAGCTTTCACTGTGCTTGCATTGACAAGTGGTCAGGATGGTGCATCAAAAATGAAACCCTGCCAAGTTGCTCCGTGTGCCGCAGAGAAATTGATGCCAGAGCTGCGTAGCATGCGGTGATGTGCTAATGGAGAACGATCTCAACACGCCGACGAGGAAGCCACAATACGAAGCACAATCAAGATGGGCGTCAGCTCATGAACGACATTTTTTCTGATTTTCTTGCTTACTACTTTGCCTAGGATGGTAGCAACTAAGTCGCCGCGGTTTGTGCCGGGGCGACAAACGAAATGCAGCCTCCATTTGATTTGATGTCAAGGGTGCATGTCGCGGAGAAACCAATACCATCATACACTCCTTCCACTCCCCTTTACACCAGCATTACCGAACTCTCAGACTGCTCACGGTGGCGCGGCACCTCCGGTGGACCATTGCAGTATTCCAAAACTCCAAAACCTCCCATCACCAAAGCAGATCCGACAATGCACTCCCACGAGAATGACGTGTGATGAAGCAATGTGTCAATAACACCCGAGAGGGGGATTGTCAGCATCACACCTACACTCGTTTCCAATGGCGACGTCCAGCACAGCGACAACGGCAAGAACACATTGAACACGACCGCCATCATGCCGCTGAGTAGCAGCAAGAACACGCCATCTCCTGTAACCGGGAATCCCAGAGGTTCTGCAAGAGACGCAAAAGGACTGTAAGCCAACGCCAAACTCCCGACGATCCATAGCGGGACAGTAAACAATCCACACAGCCCAGTCATCGTCATCAGCGTTGACGTGTCAGTAATATCTTCCCCAACAGCAAGTCGCAATGCCACCTCGTAGCCTCCATACAACGCTGCCGATATCACGACCAACAAACCCGCCACCAGACTCGTACTCGCAATCATATCAGCGTCGCTCCCATCTTGAAACATGACGACCATCGTAACCCCCACGAACGACGTCAGGACACCACAAATCTTCCCAAACGACGGTCGTTCATGCAGAAAGCAAATGGAAAAGCAGTAGACGAACAATGGCGAGCAGTTGAAGATAGCAGTACCGGCCGCCACACTGACATTGATCAATGCCGCGTACCAGAAGTAATCTGCCAACAAGTAGAAAACACTCAGACAGGCCGAAATGCGGCACAGTTTGTCGAACGGAATCACGGAGTGACGCCGTAGCACCCCGACAACGTCCAACCCCGAGTGGCGATCCTCCACACACCCAGCAACCCAGTGATAGCCGACCACCAAAGGCAGCACAACTGCCGTGATTGTGTGGTTGAAGCACACAATGAAGAAGGGCTTATCGAACTGCACGACCTCCTGAAGAGCTTGAGACGCCTCGGACTGCAACACCCACGACCACACCAACGCTGCAATGGTACGTAATACAATTATTATTATAAAATGAGGATTGCGTCAACCAACCTGTGCACAGATTCACTTTTATTTTTTACTGACGTACCGAAGAGCGCTATGAGCCCCACGTGCTTGGACGGCTTGGTCTCCACGTCTCCATGTCGAGGTTCTTGACTCGATTGCAGGAGTTTGGTGCGTTCATCCGAAGAAGATTTTGAGGTTGAGAAGGCGACTGGATGGGGTCCAGGGGTGTGCGCCATGGGTGACTTAGCAACGGAGACCAAGAGGGCGGAAGGCGAAGTGGGGCCAACGAGGCCAATTGCAGGCGCGGTACGTCCTCATCATCGACGTCGAGGATGATGGGCTACTTGACTTGGTTTCAGTAAGAAGAGAGGACTGCAAAACACAAAAGTATGTACACCACTGGTGAAGATTTATTGGGAGGGCTTGAAGACGATGTGTTGATCAAGCTGCAGGGGCTGGTCAAATGCAACCTAAGCTTACCAAAATACTATGGTAGACTTAACTAGTTTACACGTCAACCGCGTTCAGGTACGAGATCGTAGCGAGGGTGTCGTCGTACGTGATGGACGTGTCCGGTTTGGTCCAGCCCTCCGGGAACATTTCCTGCAGGAAGAAGGTAGCAACAAAAGTCGTGGCTGTCGATTTGCCATTGTCGCCGCCAAATCCACGAAGGAACAGCGCCGACTCGGCACCGGCGATGAAAGCAGGCGTCGAAACCGAAGTCGAATTCTGGGTTGTGCTCCTCGCCCCATGCCACACGAGCGGCACGGATCGTCGCAACGTCCGTGGCATCTACCGAACCGTCGAGTCCGTAGTTCAGCACGTCGTTGATGAGACCGGGAGTGATGAGGTCGGGGTCCTCGCCGAAGTACGAGTCGATGCGAGCCAGCGAGGCATCGTGCTCCACCCGGTCGTTGTGCTTGGACAGATCGTTCAGATCGAACAAGTCCGGCGACAAGCTGCCCATGACGGCCGCCAAGTCTTCAGCGATGTTAAACTTGTCCATGACAACGGTCAGAGCCTGGTCCACCGTGACGTTCTTGCCATCACGCGGAAGGTATTCGTGGTTGACCAGTGTGTTCATGGCGGGGCACGGGCACCGACGGAACGGGGTGGTGGCGTTGACGGCGCCCAAGGTCAGGTGCGTTGGCGGGCGGTAGTACTCGCCCTCGGGCACGGCGGCAGCCTCCGCGAGAGCAGCCTCGGCCTCAGCTTCAGTGTAGCCGTGCACCACGCCAAAGGCAGCAGCAACGAAAGCAAACGACGTCGTGATAGAAACCATGGTGGTGGAGTAGTGTGGTCCTGGAGGCGAGGCGAGGCGGCTGGTAATTTGTTCTGGAGAGCAAATAGAAGAATGAGATCGATCGTGTCGGTCAATTGGCAGCGGTGGTTGAGATGCCTCTGATACGAAGGCGTCTTGGTCACGGCGCGCGACACCAACATGGCTGACCAAGAGGGAACCGGTGCATTTGGGCCGGCGTAATCTGTTCCTTGACAACTTGGGCAATGAATGATCTTAAAGCACATAGTGGTCCTGCTCAGGCATTGCACACGAAAGTCGTCTTTACTGTTTGACGCATCAATGCAGCGAGCAGTGCTACGTTGCAGACGTCCTCGGCAATACAGGGGTGTTCGAAGTCCAAGAACCTGGCTTGTCAACCCACTGCAACGAATTTTGGTGCTGGAAGGAGACAAAAGCAAGCAGTGGCCACCACTGCACCATCCGAACGTGCGTCCCAGCGGTCTCGCTGCCGATATGTTTGCGCCGATCCACGGTGGAGCCCCCACCTACCAGATGTTGTACGACTAGAGCATTGAGAGTTGCATCGAGGCATCGACTTGAGCGAGTCTGGACCTCCCGAAAGCAATCGGACGACGAAAGTGTCCAAACCTGTCGCCGACCAGCAAGTATTGGAGACCATCGCCGAGGGTACAGTAATAACCGTCCACGAAGGGCAACGATGGCTCTGGTTTCGAGGAGAACTTCCCGAGATTCACTGTTGGGTTCTGGTCTGGTGGAACGAGGTGGGCATGAAAGCATTTGTTCACGCGCGTACGATTCCATTCTTCAGTTGCGGGTGAGCAAGATGACCCGAGACTAGCGGAGTTGTCCATACCAGACCTGATCCCGTCGGCGGCGGCCACTTGACCAGCAAAAGCAAAAGCATAGCCACCGGTTATCGTAGCGAGGCATGGAAAGTTCAGGCAGAGCAGAACATGACAACGACGCAGCAGATAAGGGCTCACGTGCTTGAATAGAGAGCATATTGCGTTAAAGCATTCACAGTAGTTCAACTGGAAGGGAGTCCTGTAGGTATCGCGTCCAGTGGAGGGTCCACAGCATCGGAGTAGTAGTGATCCTTTTGGAATCAAAGGTACATATCCCCCAAGCCAGGAGGGGCCGGGGCGGCTGTAGTCCACTTGAGGTGACCGCCGCGGCATTGTAAGGCTGCATTGTCGATCCTGCCTCTACAGCTCATCGGAATCTGGTGGTTCAGTCCTGCCTTCTATTTGGGTTTTATGTTCGGATTTTAATCCAAGTTTCTCACGGTGGGGACTCAAACCTAAAATAACTCTTACTTCTTATACTATCATTTAGCCCAAAATTGTTTCTGGTAGAACGCTTAATTCAAAATCTCTTAGAACCTAATGAACCTGTTATCTGAGATTACACTCTGGCATTGGTATCTTGGTCAACGTTACGTACAGTATTCTCCCTCCTCGTACTTGTTGGTAAATTCGCTGTGGACCACAACCGTTTTTATGCGTTTGAAAACGAATTTGAAGGGGCAAGAGGGTAACCCCGTTTGCTGCGTTTTGTGTTGGGACCAAATGTTGACATCCCTCCAATCGAGGTAGCACTGGTCGAGCCCGAGCTCAAGCGTGTACTTGTCCGGCGGCATCGAACAGTCATGACGACCCTCGAGGAGCCCACGACGCCTAATAATATCAGTCGAGGGTCCAGACGACTGCGCCTTCCGCTTCGATTCGTGTTATCGTCACTTCATAAGACTCTTCTACTATTAATAGGAACCAAGACCACTGATGGTTGCTGCAAACTTTTGGTTAATGAGTTAATGGAATGTTGGGGTTATCCTCCCACCCAAGGATAAAAATTAAGAGGTTTTGAGCAATCGTATATTAACGCAAGAAATGCATTGTGGTAAGACTACCTGTTGGTCGTCGATTCTACTCATCCTTCACTCGGTCCCTCCAACTGGTGACGTAGCGTACGGCGAGCTAAGCAAATATAAAATAATTGGCAACAGCAATCACACTACCTAGGTAGGGGTATCATTAACGCCTTACCTCGGAGCCGTCGGCTCGTGCGCGTGGGTCGCTCATGCCGGAATACACGGCGACGCCCACGCGTCCCAAATAAAGGTTTCATACTGTCGGTCGAAGGCGTACAGGATTTATGGCACAAAGGGCTCGACAGGGTCCCACGTGAGCTCGTCGAAGCCTTTCCACTGGCTAGGTACAGCGTCAGGCTATTGATACGTCTCTTGGCCCATATTTGCTACAGTCCATATTCGTCGTCCGCTAGCGTAGCTTCCTCAGACGCCTCTGCCCTCAAGCGCTCATCGCGGGTAATAAAGTTGACGTCGTCATCAACGGAAGAGCTGCCGTTTTGTGAGTTAGTGAGGCTTAGAGGCGAGACCGTGGCAGCTGCGCCAACGTGGTTGAGCCTGCCACAAAGACGCTGGAAGCTGGATGCGTGGCGCTGGCGCTGGCGAGGCGTGAGCAGGACCATGGTAGATGGGGGACTTGGTAGTTGATTGGTTAGTGTACGAATGAGTGTTTGGGCTCGTGGTGTGCGAGCAGCCTTCCTACATGCGCCAACATGAAAGCAAACCCCCTTCCTATGGTTAATCGGAAACAGCTTTCAATGTGTTAGGGGAGCGATTGGACGTACGGATACAAGATAACTTCAACACGATTCAAAGAATTCATAATAACGCAATGAATCATGAAGCGTACCAATCTTTCCGATAGAATAGTGCTGTGATGTATGGATAACCAACCTTTCGGTTTGCCTTAAGCATTTTACACGATAAGTATTAGTTATGGGGTAGTTAAAGTGAGGTACCAAAAGGGGTTCTAAATGAAACCGGCCAGGCAGATGTATTGATAATACTCTAACTAAAGTCTAAAGTAATAGTATTCATAATCGCTGTCCTGGTTGTTGGCATCGTCCTCGATGCTAGCATCCGCTAACTCCTCCAACAGTTCGTAGAACGCCATATCTTCAGTGTCGAAGTTCCTCGTGTTGAAGAAACGGAATAGAAGCTTCTCAACAGACGCATTCTGTAGGCGGTTGCGAGTCCGAGAGCGAACGAACTTGTGCGCTGAGAAGTTTCTCTCGGCAGCTGCGCTGGAGCAGCTGGTAGAGAAGACGGTGAGAACAATCACTTGAAGCAGCGGAAACTGGAAGAGACCACGCCAGTACTCTAGCACAGCCAGCTGTCCATCTTCAATCAGCTTCACCTCCCTCGACCCTTCCCGGCCCATGCCAAGATACTTCACCAGCTCGACTGCAGTAGCGTCTTCGTTGTCGAACCCATGCCAAGCCGTGATGAAATCGTCGACCTGAATGCGCGTGTTGTCGTCCATGTCGCGCCTCAGATAGCGCGGATCGAGCAAGTACGCAACACCGTGCGCGTCTCCGTAGATGAAGTTGAAGCGGTCGTCAAGACTCTTTGTGATCTTCCTCAATTCTGCGATCGGCGTCTCCATATCTGTGTAGATCCTTGGAAGCCCTAGGAACATGCGGTAGACATCGGAGGGCGGCTTTGTGTTCTTCTCGAAAGCCTTCTGGAAAGCAGAGAGAACACTCAGCAACCCGATGGCTTTCTCAAGCTGCCGGATGAAGTCGCGCGCAATCACCGTGTCCTGTGCATGACGTCGCTTGGCCTTCTGCTCTTTGGAGCCGGATCGCAAGAAACCCCGGGAGTTCACGAAGGCGTGCAGAATCTTTTCCGAGGCTTTAATGCTCGCAAAACAGCGCTCAATAGTTCCCCAGTGGGTGTCAACTGGAAGGACGAGAGCCCCTCTGCTGTCCAGTTGCTGCAACCGACGCAGCTCGTACCACTGCTGCTGGTTCTTCTTCAGAAAATGGACCAGGTGCCGACAGGCCTGCTCCAGCTTTTGCAGCCAGGTGGGGTGGCGAACGAGATCCTTCACCACTAGATGCAGCGCACAAGAGATGCAGCCGTGGAAAACATCAACGGGTAATCCTTTTGAAGTGTCGCCCACACGAGCTGATTGGCCGTGGTGTTGTCCGTCACGACAGCGATGAAGCAGGTGAAGGGATACTTGGCAATAACGCACCGAATGTCAGCAGCGAGATATGGAGCGTCGTGCGAGGCAGACCCTCTGTAAACGGACTCAAGCAAGATGGCAACCTCCTCATCTAGGGCGACGTAGTTCACGACGGACTTCCTGTTGACGTCCATCCAGGCGTCGGTAACGAGCGTGCATTTCTTGTGCCGAAGCTTGAGTGTAGTCGCGGAGCGGACCTCTTCGTAACAATTGTCCAGAAGCGTAGTAGCCAGTTGCTTCCGAGAAGGCACCACGTCTGTTGGCGTCAGCTCTCCAAGAGCAGCTGCGAGAGTAGGGTGTGCTGCCTTGTTGAACGCCATCCCCGTGCTGTAGCACTACAACACGAATCGGCGCTGGAATATGGCCACCTTGACCTGTGACATCGCTGTGCGAAAGCAAGTAGTGATGGCAGGCGTATAAGCCCTCTTGGCGCACTTCTTGGCAAAGTGGTAACGAACGCGCTCCACATGGGTCTTTCCAGACGTGTGGATTATCCTCTCGCACTTCTTGCAGGAAACCACGCCGTCTGCCACGAGAACGTCGTTCCAGACGGAATCTTGGAGGCGGCCTCCATGACAGACAGGCTCTGACGAACGCATCAAATCGCTCCCAGCAGGCGACGAGGGAGCTGGCGTGGAGTTGGTCGCATCGGGAGCAAGGGTTGAAGCATTAACAGCAGTTGCAGGGGTCGAGGGAGTCATTGCGAAGAGAAAGACAGCGGTCGGAGCTTGGTGTTTGGAGGGAGGATGCAGAAGCAAAAGTTAAAACTCCATAGGGGTACGTGGAGGTCGAGACAAACGTAAACCCAGAGTTGCAAACAATACTAGCAACTCGAGATCGTGTTCGTCAGAACCAGACATTTGCGTTTTCAGCACAAATGGAATACCCACCCCTTTTTATCAACCCGCCCGTAAAAAAGTAATTGCCCATTCGCGCTGTCGCTTGAACATTGATTTTGCCAACACTGTCCAGAACACAGCAGAGGAACCATCTGAAGCTCCCCCTCAAGCAGCTCACTCCGGATAGACGAGAGCTGGGCCTGAGCTGCCACGTTGCCCAGTGGCATCCAAGCTCTACGATATCACTGGTGCTCACAACACCCACTGGTACAAGTTCATCAAGCTGACCCCCAAGCCTGAATTGGAAGAAATTCCCAAGCCCGGGAATGAACACGCTCGAGTTGCGTTTTGTACGAAATGCCATGCTGAAATCAACTTTGAAAAGGGAAGGAGCTACGTCAAGAAACATCTGCAAGAGTATCATTGGGTGTACTTGCGGGACCAGGAAGCCGTGAAAGAAGCTAAAAGAACCGGCGCGAGTAGCTACTTGCGCCCAGCGTCCGGCACGAGAAAGAAACTTGTGACCGTGACATCCTAGCAGCAGAAGCGGGCAAACCAGTATCTGGGTTTATGGACCGCAACAAGTATGCGTCCGATAGTGGCAGTGAAGGACGGCAGACTCGCCTCTTACGCCAGACATACCACTGAAAATCTAGGTGGAATATCATTAGAAATTCTAGCCGAACGCAAGTTCGCCTGGATATCGTGGAATTGGCGGTGGAACTTCGCCTTGAACTGAAAGGTTTGGTCGAGGAAGGCTGCAGATATTTTGCAGTGACAACTGATATTTGAACAAGTCAAACAACAGAGAGTTACGTGGCGCTAACACTGCATTATCTCGACTTGAAGCTCCAACTGTGGGTAGATTACTTTTTCGGGTCGTCTGCGGTGTCGGGTCAGGCTGACCCAGATCCAGACCCGCGGATAGATTGCGGCGAATATAAGTTTGTGGCTGTGCCCGACCCATACACATACCTGAGAAATAGGACTTCGAAACCTACCAATATATAATCGGAACCTGTTATTACCGGTAAGAACGGTTTACGTATCGGTTACTGTTTGCGTTTCACAAATCGTTTCCGTTTCAATCCCCCCAAAGTGATGTCGGTGTACCCTGCGCTCCCGCCTACGGTTGGCAGCGCCTCATTCTTGACCTCTCTGGCGAAACTTTGGCGTCCCTGGTGAAGGAAGCGAAGGCCCGGCGGTATGCGCCCGTCTTCCAAAAGGTGGGTGGCGAGGTGAAGGACTCAAACCAGCGCCAGTCTCGCCTGGCTGGGGATGTCTCCTCGCTCACCACGGAGATGAAGGTCCTGCACCAGCAGGCGTGCTTTGCTGTATGCTCTCGAGACAGTCGCTACGAGCCAAGGACATATTATTTCCTTCACTCCAAGGCTCACGGAGTGGAGCAAGACCCGCACAAGGACTACCCCCGGAGGCCATTGCTGAAGTGACAGGCCACTTTCCAGACAGCATCCCGTGCAGCGTGATTGTTGCTTTGATGTCGGGGACGCGGTTGAAGGTGTTTGCTGGCTGCTTCGACCCTGCGGACAAGACCAAGGTAAAAGTGTTGGAACTACGCCCTGGAGATGCAGTTTTATTCCGTGGTGACCTCAGCCATTCCGCAATGGCTTATGAGGTGGACAACTACAGCCTGTACTGCTACATGACTGTTCCGGGTCCCTGTTTTGAGCCGGATATCGTTGCAGGTGTCGCCGAGAAGGTGTTCACGTGCCAGTTCTGTGGGCATCGAGACACGGAGTCCAATGCGATTCGCCAGCACCGGTTTTACTGCAAGCAGAATCCCAAGGCGGTGATGCGCACTAAGTTCGCTGAGAAAGGTAAGCGCAAGTGTCCCCAGTGTGGAAAGGATTTCACAAGTCCTGGCGAATTTCGTACTCACCGCTTTCGGCATCCCAACTACGTGCTGGAACCTATTAAGACTTAGGCAGGTGTAGGGTGTAGTTTGCACCAACTGCTTAAAATGAAACGATGGGGGCCAGTGTAACATACTTAATATCTAACAATTTTACACTACAGTACTGCAAGAGGACAGAACAACACGAACCGAACGCAAGAAAGGAAAACGGTTGTATTACAGAAGATTAAGTCAAAGTGAAACTGGAAAGGAGAAAAATTAAAGCAAAAACTAACAACCTCATTGAATACAAACCTCTCACACAGTGAACTCTGGTGGCACGACGTATGTTCCGTGTGGTGGTGCGCGAGCTCTCTTGCGCGCAATGTCCTCAAGGAGGGCCACATAGCGAGAAGCGTGGACTTCGATGACGCCAACGTATGTAGGAACGTTGGGGTGGCTCGTAAGGAAGCACCCGTTCAGTTCTCGGTTGCACCGCTCCAGCGGGTTGTTCGTACGGTTGACCACGGTGCGCTGGATGCCACGGACGTTCCATAAGTGAGGCGGGCACGTCTCCAGCCACGTCTTCCGGAAGTAGGCCCAAAACTCGTCCCATTTCGACTCCGAGTACTCCGTACCACGAACAACCGGAGCCCTTGTCGATCACGTAGTTGATTCCGTGGGGATCGATACGGTCGTGCGGAATCACAGTGAGTGCGTAGAGGAATCCTCGCAGCATCATCCCGGATACCTCATCCGGCGGAAGGTGAAGCTTGAGCATCCTGCGTCGAACCGCTTGCTTGAAGTGGAAGAGGTAGCCGACAATGTCAGCATCGGAGAATTGGTCACCCACTGCATTGACGAGACCTCGCTCGAAGTCGCAGGACACTGTTCCGACGTCCACGGTCATTCCGGTGGCCGTTTGCGCGCAATGGAGAGTGTGCCAGTACGTCCACTCAGTTGCATGGGTCGTGAGACAATACATGGTTGGAACAAAGCCCTTGGAGCCACGGTCGTGCACCATGATGATGATGCACTGGTAGAACGGGCTTGGGACGCAGTAAAACGTGCCGTCGATATATAGCGTCGTTTGGTTGTACGACAGCAACCGAATCAACGCGGGATGACGCTAGCCGAGGATATGCTGGACCTCCCCATCGTCCACAAATGCCCGGAACCGCCACGTTGGCCTCTCTGTCCATGCAGCATTAGCGCGCCAAATGGCCGATGCGTCCGCAACGGAAGCATCGTACGTCAGCTCTACGATGTGGCGGGTTACTCCCAGACGTCGCGTTCGAGTGCTCCATTGGCTCTGGACTTCCCGCCCTTATCATCGGCCGTGGCATCCGTGGCAAGTTCACATGCAGTTAGCCTGCCGCAGGCTAAAATTTTCTTGCATAGCGAACGTGATCGCAGCTTCGAGTACTCGGGTATTCTCGGAAGAGGTAGGTCTCGACCGGCCAATCCTTCAAGCCTTTCATGAACGTGACGACCTTGGTCGTCCCGTCTATCGGGTTAGTCACGATGTTCGAGACCAAGTACCATGCCCTTTGCGCGTATGCATGAACGTCATGCTTGCCCTGCTGCAGATCGAGGAACTCAGCCCTCGATCGGAACTCACTTTGCGGGGGCTCAAACGCTTGTCTGAGCTCCTGCTTGAAATCCTCGTACGTGCTAAGGCACGTATGGTCCGCGAGCCGGCGTCAGTACGCCCAACTCCTTGCTCGTCCACCAAGGCACGACATGGAACGCAACCTTAGACAACGGTTCGACGATACGTCGAGCCGTAATAGCTGTGTCGACTCCGACAAGCCAACGGGGAAGAGGTTCGCCCTCTTTTCCGACGTAGTAGCTCACGTGGATCTTTAGCGATATCGATCGCGGTATGGTCGGGGGCGACGCTGTCGTAGAGGCAGCAGCATCTGGCTGCTCCTTAATGATAAATCCCAGAGCAACACCGTGTTGCTCTGTGGGTGATAGCGTGCGCAGCATCGCCACTACCGACGCCTCGACAATGACTGTTGACAGTCGTTGGAGTGCCTCCCACTCTGGGTCAGACAGTGGGGACAGTCTGCACGCGCAATGTGCGTTGCAGGGGCAGTTGGGCTTCCGTCCATCGGTAGGGTTCTCTTGCCCATGTTCGTAAGACTCCATACGGACGTGTAGTTTAGTCGGTCGTTGGACGGACTACAAAATGCTACCAGGTGTAATGGGCCTACTTCGCCCAATACTTAAGCTGGCACGTGAGCGCACGTGTATGAGGAATCGTAGGTTTCTTTAACTTAACTTGACTATACTTGCGCCCTGCAAATATAATTAAGGCTAGATTAAAGACTGTAATTAACTATTTAGGTGAAATTGAGAGCTGTATTTTATTTGCTTATTTGTCATGAAGTTACCTCCTAAAAGTCATACTATGTNCTGGTGCCATTGGTGTGCCTCACACCAAGGAAGGAGGTAAGTAACTTCTAACAGAAGCCACTTCTGTTAGGTTACAAGTGATGTAGCCACTTGTACGTGTAACCCGTTACAATAAGAGTATTCGCTACCACGACGTTGTTAGTGGTGGTGAAGGCATGACACTGGTGCTTAAGATCCATGGAGGACCAAGTGCTCGAATCGAACCACTGATGCTCATTTTGCAAAACCAAAACTGCAGCTATCCAATACAAAAAGACCCGGATGATGTACCGAGCGCGACGTACCGCAGTGGACCAAAAGGCTGGATGGACCAGCGCTTATTTCGGACATGGCTGCAGAACAACCTTTGCAATCGTTGTCACCCCCGCGATAAGAAGCAAGTTATTTACATGGCCAATGCAAGCGGCCATAAAGTGGAGGAGCGTGAAGATATTCTTGAGTCGAAAAGGATGAGTATTGAGTTTTTGCCGGTAAATTCAACGCACGTGTGCCAGTCTGCTGATTCTTTTATCATCAAAGCCGTCAAAGATATGTGGACCGATGAGGTGGGCAAGGAAAAGAGGCGTTTGGAGGCAGAAGGAAGCTTTTCAGATATGCCTGGTCCGGGAAGGGCTTCTGGAAAACTGAGAAACCCCGGCAAACATTTTTCTAGAGCTGGCAGATGGCTGTGTTCGAGCTATCGGTGCGAAAGAAGACAAAAATGAAGTTCTTTATCCCCGAAAGCGATGATTCTATGTGGGTTATCACTTGGACTCAACGGTCGATGGGAAGAGTCACAGCTCTCAGAATACCTTCAAGTCATCGTGGACAAGTATCGAGATGAGTTCGATGGTAAAAAGAATCAGTAAGCGCTTTGTGGGCATCGTCACTGTGCGATGGGATCGAATTGCCCAGGGTCTTGCCAACCGAATTGTCCAGGATGTTCTCCTCCTCGGCCGACGCGGCGTCGCGCTCCAGCAGGAACTTGATACTCGACAAGCTGGTGAGACGGCGGTAGATGTGCAACGCCGCAACCAGTAGGTGATGAGGATACCGAAGAAGAGATAGAAGACCAGCTTGGTGGAGCTGCTGGTCTAGCGGACACCGACGACAGCGAGACACAGGAGCGTGGCTCGCGAGATGTCGAGGATGCCCGCGCACGTGTTGCCGATCTGCACGCCGTTCGTGAACGTCTCAATGGAAACAGCCCCGAGCTTGCATGGAGGTAGTATAGTGTAGCTTGTTTGCTTGAGCAGAAAGGCGCTCACCAAGGTTTGCACCGCGGTCCCCTCGGTGGAGCACCAAACACCCAGATAGGAGCTCGGAAACTAGAGCTCGTTGAAGTGGCCATGCATTGCTTAAGTTACAAACTTACTCGAGCATTTACTCCAATACCACGTTGCTGCACGAATACACCGAGTAGTTTCTCCGTTTGTCCATTTTCGAGTTTGCATGCCGTCCATTTGCAAAATCAATGTTGGGGCGCAAATACTGTGGGCGCGCAAATACCGTGAGCCACAGCAATTAGATTGTTCGCTCGAAGATTTGGAAGGCGCAAATACCGTCTAATTACACTTTTTGCTGTAACGAATTACTCAAAGGGTAAAGCCCTACGGAAGAGCTCCGACATCGGAAATGCGGTCCGATTTGGGGAAAAAGGTCCAAATGACCGTCTTCCACCGGCCATTCCTCCTACGAAAGTCTTACGTAGGGGCGCATGTGTCAGTGGCACAGCCATGCACTATCTTGGACACGGCTCTCAGCAGTGTATAAGGTCTGTTCAATTGAACTCAGAGCATATTTCAATAACTTTATTATGCAATGTTGGTGCCTAGCAAAAGAGTTTGTTGCGAGGCTCATGCGTACTCCCTTGCTCTCTGAATCCTATGTATTACTCGTCTGCAAGTTCACACTCAGAAATTTCAGTCACTTTTATGTTTATGCTAGTATTACTGACCATATGGCTAAGTTTTAGGAGGTCCTACATAGGACTTCTGCTCCTACGTAGGACCTTAAATTGGAGGGCGTTTTGCCAGAAAGGCGCAATACGTTGCGTTGACGTTAGTGTGTGCTCAGTTTCGTTTAATTTCTATGGTGTAGTGAATATAACTTTGGATGGTCCACCTGCAAGGCGGACTTAGTAGGAGAGACTACGGTACTTCTAGCTGAGTTCGAGGTCAGCGACTCGGCGGGCTGAAGATGGCGATTCAGCTGGACAGCCGAGTAGTTACATCGGGAGATCAGCGAAGGGTCGGCTGAGATCCGAAACGACTTCATTTCACTTGATATTTGTATAG
>LGSN01000964.1:0-15211 GCA_001314375.1 Phytophthora podocarpi | reverse complement strand
AAGCATAAGCAGGCCGAAAACATAAGCCAAAAAGCTCACCAGAAATAAGCCAGGGAAGTCACATTTCGCGTGCTCATTTCCATTTTCGCACTTAGTTGAGAGAGGGGGAACACATATCCCTAAATCGATCTCAGCACCTCTGGGGCATTGGAAAAGGGACTGTTGATGATTACTTAAGTATACAGACCGTGTGGCTAGTGAAGGTTACATACGTATAGGCCAACAAAGTCAGTTAGTATCAGAGCTNAAGCAGAAAAAAATAGAAAAAGTAAGCATCAGCAAGCCGAAAAACTAAGCACGTTTTTTGCAGGGTTCGACTCCCCCTATTAAGCTCATTTTAAGTACGTGCACATGGGTGATTTCACTTGAATTTAGATGGCACGGTTTCGTGGGAAAGCGGGAATCGACCCAATTTGGTAAATTTAAACAGAATTCACAATACAATCGTACGGCTGTTCACTGCTTTTCGGGTTGCTGGAGATTGCAAAGCGAAGAAAGTGAATGAAGGATTGCTGAGGCCACTGATTAACCCCAGTGATACCAAAAAGCCCATTTATCCTAAGGGTTCGTAGGATATATTTTTTTATCTTGATCTAAGTAAGGTATCCCGACTATTTCCGACTATTTTATCCTTGCGATTTTCTTTCCAATCAATACAATTTATTTTGTCCTATTATCCACATACAAATTTCAAGATAAGCGTACTAGGATAAATTTCACTGGGGTTAAGACAATTGTCAAATATTTTTATACATGTACCTACAGTACCTAGCACGATTCGTTAGGCCCTGGTCCAAGTAAAAATTCTGAAACTCGTTCTAGAAAATCGACAAATTTGATTGGGTAAAATAGATGTCTCCGTCAGAACGATTTTCGATGCAAGCGCAGTTCTGGATGCATATTCCAGAGAGGTGTTCTGAAGTCAGAACCAGTTGCTCTCCATATGGATACCGATTTTCCTTCTTACAAATATACAGTACATATACCCCTAGTGTTGAAGAGGCGGCGACTCGTGGCAACGGTCGCGACCCGTGCCACCAGTCGCGACTGCTCAAGACACAGGTAGTAGTGCTAGCTAGGAGAGCCTAGGTAACGGACGTGGGCGGCGATGCGGCCCGCGCCCGGCAGCAATGCACTCAGTTTCTTATTTACCAAGTACAACCCAAGCCAAGCATTCAACACTTAGTTCACGTATCTGCTGACGAATATCTCGACAATTCATTCCTGTACTCCATGGCTTCCAGGGACAAGGCGGGTGTATCTCTACGCTGAAACGAGTCCACGGTCAGAGAAGTGATGCCGATGATGTAGGCAGCGTTGAAAATGCATTTTTGCGTTGAATTTAACATGTCTTATTATATTATAATATCTACCAGCGCTTCTTATCAACGCCGCCACGCAGAACCTGTTCTGACCACCAGCCAGGTGGTTTCACATCAGCACATAACGATTTACTTCGACCACCAGCGCGGATGTTCTCACCTAATTTCTCCCAATAATCTCGGTACAGATTTACTTAGACCAGGGCTTAAAGTGACAGGAGCAAATTCTAGACTCAAATTCCCAGCTCAACTTCACGTTGCCTTTGATGTTGTTCACCCTAAGTTATGTACGCCACCCAACATTTAGGGTGATGTGCACTGTTAAGCACGCTGCTCTGGCCAATCGTATGTCGAGTCGGTATCCATTTCTATCCAATCACCATCGCTCTTCATGGCATCTGAGTCTCATTCAGCATCAATAGCCGGAGTAAAGCGAGTCATTCCCCGTCGAATGGATTATGGCGTCGCTGTCTTCCTCCTCGTCTTCGGATGAAGAAATTGTTATTGCAACTCCAGCGCCAACTGCGTCTGCCGTCTACACCAAAGCGAGCGACAATATTTGTATGTGGGAACAGCAGAGTTCGGACGCTTGTGACTCGCCTCGGTCCTGCTACGATTGTCTGAATTCGTCACCCAGGGATGGAGTGGAGTGTGTCATCACCAGTGCAGGACTGTGCACCACCATAGCCGACTACGTGTGGCAGGAGGACTACCGACTCAATACGAGCAACGCCGCGTCGCACTACTTCCCGTCGACCAACACAACTTACTGCGAGGACAGCGACCCCGTGTGTGTCGCGTGCGAGGCGGTCCAGTTCATCAAGTCGGCGTCGGGCACAACGCAGCCGTCGCAGTACTGCGTTGGCTCCAATGACTGCGTCTGTGTGGGCTACTGCGCGTCGCCCGTGTACTCACGCAAGGTGTCGAGTGCGTACTGCGCGACGCAGAGCTCCACGACGACCGTGAACGTCATGGGCATCTCGGTGGGCGACATCGTCACCATCGTCATTCTGTGCTTCATCATTCCCGTGATAGCCTATCTGTGGTGGGTGCGACACCTGCGAAAGTGTCGTCTAGCGCGCGAGGAAGCCTACCGCAATCGACCGCCGGTGAACGGCCCCCTGCTGCCGCTCGTGGGCTGGAAAAAGTATTGCGCAGACCTCATGACCAACCAGACGGCGCTCGTAGGCGTGGATGGAAATGACGATCAGGTGACGACCCCTACCGCTGCAGCGTCCCAAGAAGCTGGGAGAGAAGCAAACAGCGATGCCATTGCGCCTGCAGCGCCCCTCTCGAATCTGCAGGTCGCGACGCTCTCGATCGAGTTCGAGGACCCGCAGCACCCACTTACTGCCGTAACGAGTACAGGTCGACGTCGGTCAAGCACTGACAACACCAATGTGGTAAGACCCCGGCCGAGCCAGCCGATCAACAGCAATGAAGAGGAGGCCGACGACGATGCAGAGGACGAAGAGATTGACGCGCGCACGACGCCGTATGCCCCGTTGGAGGACCGCACAGCCTAGTGCATTAAGTGAGTTAATATGAGTGCTTGACTGTGAAGCATCGCATGTGTGGTCGAGAATGCTCGTGGTACTCGTGGGATTGCTTGATTCATGCGGAACCATTCGGATGCAAGTCAGTGTTTGTGACCTTGAAGTCTGTTTCAACGTGGTCCGATTGCGCTCATCGAGTTTCCCGATGGCAGCAGACTCAACATGGAGGACCCTAACATATTCGTGATCTAAGAAGACGAGGAACGTCAAGCTGTGGACGGTCCAGGACCGGGCTGGTCATCGGCACCCTCGTCGGCGATCTAGCTGCAGTTGCTGCTGTAATTAAGGCGGCATGGGTAGATTCTGAACAATTACCGCTCGCACGTCCGTCCTTGAGACGAACAGCTGAAGTGTCGTCATGAGAGTGCCACACATGCGTCGACGAGAAGGGAGGGTCATCTACGTTGTCCGCTTCCAATACAACAACAACTTGTTGTCACCGAGGGCTCCACCCGGGGTTGTGTGGTTGAAGAATGTGGATTTTGCGTTTATGGCAGTGTTTTTCGACCTTCATCGTCGTGTTCGTGCGTTCGTGTGCGCGGTACATGTACAACGTCTTGCAGCTGATCGTCGGGCGATTCGTCCAAGCTCGATTTTCATAATCGCCAGGTGAGACCTTAGCTACGTAGGAGCGACGAGTGGTTGGCTACGATATACTTCTACTACGTAGTACTTCATTGCTAGAAAGTCTCCGTAGATGGCAGATAGAAACTCGAGTGCGTCGGCCTCTGGGCCGACGGCGGCCGAAACCTTCGAAACGATTAACGCTTCGAGCTGCAGCTGGAAGACGACGACATCTCAGGATGGCGAGTGCTTTTTGGAACCTCGGACGTGCAGCGAGTGTCTAGCGGAGACCACCACCACCGGAGAGGTAGGTAGCGTCATTAGTCCTGTACTTGAAAAGGATGACACTAAGTTAACCAACTGCTGTGTTTGCTGGTTGTGGCTTTTGCAGACGTGCGTGCTCACGGAAACGGGCATCTGCATGAGCGTGGAGGAGTACGAAGAAATGCTGGCAAGCGACGGCGGCACCTACTTCCTGGCAGGGAATACAACGTATTGTTTTGCCAGCCGCTCGTCAACTGCGTCTAGTGACGAAGATTGCGTGCGCGTGGATAGCTGCGAGTCATCGACATGGCTGAGCAACGCGCGACAGCAATTGCCTCTGATCGTCCTCGCTGTAAACGGAAGCACACCGGAAGGTTGCAATTTTGCAACGGACACTGTCAACGCTGTCACCGGCGGTGGAAGTGAGTTGATTTCCGACGATTCTTCGTCATCGTCGACTGCATCTTCGAGCAGCAAGGATATTCTGTCGAGTGAAGACAAGTGCACATGGTACCAGAACACGACGCTCTGCAATACGCCGCGGACATGCTACGATTGTCTAAACGCCTTGGCTGACAACGGCGAGACCTGCACTATCACGCCTGACGGGTACTGCGCCACACTGGCGACGAGATACAGGTACAAGTTGGACTTCCGGAGTACGAGCAGCAGCGGAGCTGCCAACGGATACTACTACCCGTCGACCAACACGACGTACTGCGAACCCAGCGACGCAGCCTGCTCCAACTGCGGTATCGCTGGATCTGCCACTAACTCGGCGTCGTACTGCGTCGGCAGTGGCGGCTGCGTGTGCGTGGCGTTCTGTGAGTCTGCAGGGTGGCAGGAGACCGTCGTCTGGGAGAAATGTACGGCTTCGACGTCGTCCTCCACTCTGAATCTCTACGCCACAGAGTTCCCATGGAAAACTTTCAGCGTCTTCCTAGGTTTGGCTATGGTGGTGATATTGGCAGTGATACTGGGCGTTTGGCGTGTGAGGCAGGTGGCTCGAGCAAGGAGACGAGAATCGCTGCGGTCTCGGCGGTCCGAAACGCGAAGGTCGACGCTGTCACTGGAGCTTCCAGCTTGGAAAGCCATGCGGGAGGAACTGATAGACAAAAACGTAGATCCTGTAGGCGAAGGGCGTGGTCGGCTGAGACCAATGTAGCAACGAATGGTGGGTGAAGTTTAAAGCAAGTGCTGTATCTGTTGAGTAAAGCGTCAGCTTGCAGTGTTGGCTTCGGCGTCCTGAGCGACGATCGCAATGCATGTTGAAGTACAGGCTAAACGATAGGTTATTAAATGCGTTTCGTTAGGCTACTCTCACTTGACCTGAGTAAGCGGAGCATAAACTCAGCGTACCCTTCTTCGAGATAGGGTTAGTATGACCAATCAAAACGCACTAGTCCGCGAGAGAAGATATAGGCTTTTCTATATTTGCAGAACTGGAACGTAATCACCCGGGATTCACCACGCCATCGTTTGGACACGATTCGACTAACTTTGTATTTCCCTTAATGCCGAAGATCGCTGCCTTGGAGGGGAACAGGTAAAAAGGACCTGCGCTCCGGACTCCTGACTGGAATTACACCTCGCTAAATACTCTAGTATTATCTCCTCACTTCCTTCCACTGTGAGAACTCCAACGACTCTCCTACGGCAACCTGCCGGCAATTCCCTAATTACCTGACGGGGCACAACGAAGCAGGTATCGCGGAACCGTTGATCAAGTCCGGGGTGTCGGGTGCTCGAGGCAGCTCAAACACTGAACTCGCCACCGCAGTGAGTATCAGCGGGCGTCGCGGCCACCACGGAGTTCGCTTAATTAATCCGGTCTTCGCCGGGGCGGGGCACTGTCATGGGAGCGTTGAGCGTCGAGGGAGCGACTAACTTAAGAGAGAGAGGAGCAGACTACATGTAGTCTATTTAACAGTTAATACAAGATGTCTGGAATAGCCGTCGTAGATTCGACTAACTTAAGGCAAGGTAAGGCAATGTTGACAATTTTCGCCCATGCTACAAGTACCATATAATACGTTTTGGCTTGCCTCTCGTATAGTTACTTACTCAGATGACACTTTAGCGCGGCGCAGACTTTCAGCAGCTAAATCTGCTGTAAGTCTGCGTTCATAAAATGATACTCGGTCAGTACATCAAGTTTGTCCTCTTGCTGTGTCAATCGTTAGACCAAACTACGAGTACACTTGCTGTCAATTGACGTAAGCCCTAATTACCTGTTGGTCGAGCTATAGATCTGCTCAGATTTATGAATCATTGCATCTTGGCTGAGTACACGTCCGACATAGAACAAAAACACAACCTTGAATCGCTTTGGGCTACAGGGTAGAGCACTCTTGCATTCCAACCGATTTAGACGCATTCGTCATACAGTTAATTCGTCTTTTGTATTACCGTCGACAACGAATGAATTTGCATATCGCGACGTTAATTAATGCATCAGCCAGATGCATAATTGTTGTCGGCTGATGCATTAATTAACGTCGCGATATGCAAATTCATTCGTTGTCGACGGTACATGCATGTTGAGAATTTTTAAGTCTACATAATGCCGTGCATGGGAAAATGACAAATGCGAAATGATCGTCTTTTAAGTGTCAATTCACAACAAGTGTACCAAGTAGCGTGGTGGGAAAATGCAATATATTTCATTTTCCCACCACGCATATTATGTCAACGCACGAATGTAATGTCACCGGCCGTGATGAACTTATGGTCATGTGTCACCAGCCGTGGTTACTTGCAGTATGCGAAGCACAATTCACTCTTACTGCAGTGCTTTTTGCCCAAGTCATTCCAATTCAAAAAGAGATCATCTGACAGCCAGCTTTCGTCACGAGAAGACGGGCAGGATTAGTAGCAATGGCGAGCACCAGCCTGGCAAGTATGCTCGCTACACTTGGGGCAAATGCGGCCGGAGAGGCCACAACAAGCGCACCTGCACCGACATCGAATAGTGCAACAGTGAGTTGCGTCAACGAGGCTAGACGTTGTGAATGCTTCGTGCAATGTGATTCACAAGGTCCCTAGTTCACAAAATGTGAACTAGGGACCTTGTTGCCAGTACATATTTCGATAGTGATACATCTATGAATGCTTATGAAACTGTTTCTGAATCGTTATATTCGTACAACTCACGTAGCTCAACCTCCTTTATCGTGCGGGCAAGCGCCTCGCTTGCACTACGGGCAAACGGCTCGCTTGCTTATCGGAATGATGTTATTGAGCTTGACTGGAAATTCGTGTATCCACTTCAGCATAACTGCGCTCGTCACAACAGGCGTACTCAATGTGTCCAGAAGCGTGGTCAACAAACCCACCACGACTTCTGCGTATAACTTGAAATCACCACGCTTTCTGTCAATTCCCGCCGTGAATGGTCTTTTGGAATTCGGGATTGCCTGAATTTAGTCCGCGAGGTTTATATGACTCGGTTCTGTCCGCTGACCTCATAGTTGGCCCGGTTTTGCGTACCGACAAACATGAAGGAATTTGTATGGATGCAACGCACCCATAACAAGCGGCTGATGTCCGCTGGCTCGATCTGATAGAGATCAAGTGACACATCAAGTGACACGACAGCGGTTCGGGGCTCAAGAGGAAGGAGACCGACCAAAGGTTAGACACAGCAATCGCTGCCATCCCTTTCATCAACGTCGTGCCAGCCGCGTGCGGCGTGTCGGTGCCAGTCTCCAATTCGCACCTCGTCCTCTCGACGGTTACAAGGAGCTCTTCGTCTTCTTATTCGCTTTGGCGACTAGCAAATGGACGTCACTGCAGCCCCCTCCGCCAGTGGCGATAGCAGCGTCAACATGTCCACCAGCTCCAGCAGTAACGACACCACCGCCACCACCTCCACTGACGTCAATGCCGGCGACTCGGACAAATCCGTGAGCTCCAACGCCGGCGACTCGTGCACGTGGTACGACGACGGCGAGTGCACGCGGCCGCGTACTTGCTCCGACTGTCTGAACGTGCTGCTGTCAACCGACTCCTGCGCCGTGGACCCAAGCGGCGTCTGCGTGAGCATGAGTCAGTACGAGAGCTACCTGTCCAACCGCTACTACTACACGCCGCTGCAGCGCTATTTCATGTCCAACGAGTACACGTACTGCAGTGCCAACGACTCGGTGTGCGCCACGTGCAGCGACCAATGGGACGCTAACTTTGCCAGCACTGGGAGCGCCGGTATGTCTTCGTACTGTACGGGGACGGACGGGTGTGTTTGCATTGCAGACTGCGAGGTGCCGGACTGGGAAGACTCGGTGATCAACGACCAATGCACGGCAACTAGCAGCGGATCGGGCGCGGACTCGGGAACATCCATGGCCACGCGGATTACGGTGTCGATCTTCGTGGGAGTCGCGGTGGCATTGTTGCTTGCCTTCGCGACGTGGGGAGTCCGTCGGTTTGTGAATCGCAGGAACTATCAGCCTTCAGGTAAGAGTTGATGATTTGCTACTGTGAGTGGAGGTTGGAAAAAGGAAACACAAACTGACTTCACTTTGCTTTGATGCAGTGATTCGCCGTGAAACGCATACGAGACCTCGACCAGAGCCGACTAGGCTGCAACTCTCGTTGTCAGGATGGAAGTCGCTGCGGCAGAACCTCATCGAGTCAGAGCACGGCTTTGTGAATGGCAGCGAGGCGGTGACGTTGCAGCGCAATGCTGACAATACAACTACGCCAGCTACGACTGAAAGTGCCCCGGAGATCCGAGTCGAGCAAGGTGAAGGATTCCGTCCAGTATCGCCCAGCGAACTTGAACAGCGCACACAAGAAGCTTCGCAACGCGAGAGAAGTGACCTCTAGAACGGAAGACCGAACAAGACTATCAACAAATGAACACAGAGAGGCCCCTGTGGTCTCTCACCCAAGGAAGACAGCTCGTCTTGGCCGGTAACATCGATGGCGGGTTGTTAGGAACAGCTATTAGCGGAGAGGAGCTGGCACTCTCCGCCTTAACGGTAATGTAATTATGAGCACTTGTAAATATGTGTGTCTTCTTTCAAAGTGATGCCGCAAAAGCTCCAAAACGCAGCTCAATAATGTCACCAAGGCCGATGGATAAAGAGCTCAAACTTGATCACCTGGAACCCTACAGATGCTGGGCATTTTGCGCAGAGTCGGCTGTGCGAACCGAAGTTTTGAGGTGCCCCCCCACCAGCATCTGCTTGGCTGCTGTTCATTCGAGGTATGGACGGATAAAAACACTACCCGATCAGACTTCACTGCCTGATACACTGGCTAAAGCTCCCCACCAGACCCAGAACACGCACCATGAACGCGTCGCACTCTTCCTCAGGCTCGACTGCATCCGTGGGCAACGACGTTGGTGAAGACTCTGCAGTCGTGACCAAGACTGTCAACTCGAACTTCGCTGATTCCTGCACTTGGTATGCCAATTCGAGCTGTAGGCGACCGCGCACATGCTACGACTGTCTTAACGTCCAGGTAGTCGGCGGGGAATGCGCCATTATGCCCAGCGGCATGTGCGTGGGCTTGACAGAGTACTCGCATTTCTTGACCAAGCAGCAGGAGTTGGGCATCTACTACAAGTACTACCCGTCCAGCAGGTACACGTACTGCAGCGACGACGACACAGTGTGTTCAGCATGCGCCTCAAATTGGGTCTCCGACTACAGCAGCGCAGGCTCCATCGAGACTCCAGCGTATTGTACAGGACGCGACGGCTGTGTTTGTCTCGCGCGTTGTGCTTTGCCCGACTGGTCATCTTCGATCTTGACAGACCAGTGCAGCTCAAGTGGCAGCATCGGCGTGAATAGTCAAACTTCGACAGTGTCACGGATCGGCTTCGCACTAGCTGCAGGCATCGCGTTTGGTGTTTTGTTCGGACTATGGAGCATCAAGTTATTGATTCGACGTCGCGGTGTTGGTCGTGGTCGTGGATCATCGATCCCTGGTAAGTTGCGTCGAATGTGTTCGTTGCTGCTTGTTGGCGACTGGAAACTAACTGCGCTCTTGTCTTCGTAGCTGTGCGGGAGACTTGGATTGTGCCGCGGCGACCTCGTACAGGGCCTCAGCTTGCATTGACCGGCTGGAAGGAGCTTCGTGATAAGTTGATCGCTATCGAGCAGGGAGTGTTTGGAGGAGCTGAAGTAGCTATCCCTGACTCGCATGTACGTAGTGAAAACTCGGCAGATATAGATGCATCTGATGCATCGATGGAGGAGGGAAGTGCCTACCATTCAGTATCTCCCAGTCAATCTCGCAGCCACCGGCCTCGCGACGCAGTCTAAAGCACTACAGTTTTCTGCTTGGCAAATACTGGTACCGGTACCATGTACACTTCAGCAAGTTGAGGTCGTTCTCACACGTCACAGATTGTACCGTATCGCTCCTCCTAAAGTACGAACGATGTTGAAGTTCGGAATGAGGATGTGTGGTGCCAGTCGCGATGTTACCACCAAAGTCTCCATCTCGACGTAACCAGCCCTCGCAATGTCTTCTTCGTCGCGTTCCAATGACACCTCGAGCCTCGAAGCGGAGGTGGCGACGCCCACCAACGTCTCAACCAGCGGAGACTCATGCACTTGGTACGCGGGCGAGAGCTGCGAGAAATCACGCACCTGTTACGACTGTCTGAACGTCGGAATCGTCGGAGACTCGGTACATTGTGCAGCTAATTAACGCTGTAGACTAAGTGTGTTCTAAAAGTTATTCACTATAATAATTGCTATTGCAGTGTGCAGTTGGTGACATTGGCCAATGTTTGAGCACTTCAAAACGCGTGGAAGGCGCGACGTACTATTTGGCTGACAGTGCGACGTACTGCGAGTCTTCGGACACCGTTTGCACCACTTGTCGCACTCGGTGGTTGGAGGAATACGCTGCAAGTGGAGAAGTCAAGGCTTCTGCTGTATGTTCCGGAGAGGACGGATGCATCTGCTTGGCCGTTTGTGAACGGGAGGCGAGAGATGCGTTGGTGATTCAAGACGAGTGTCCAGCGAACGAGAAGGCGAAAGTCGGGAGTGTCATGCTGGTGATGGCCATGGGGCTGGCGTCGTTCATCGTGTTTTCGATGATCGTCTTCTGTCTCAAGAAGCTGCTCAGGTGTACCATGCCATGTACGTGCTTTTCTAGGCCGAATTGGCTTCGTAGGTCGCTGATTTGTTTGTATTTTGAGCAGGGCTGGAGCTGCATCCATCGGATCTGTCGACGATGGGGAGAAGACGTCCGCCGAGAACACCTCGTGGTCCGCAGTTGAGTTTGTCCGGGTGGAAGGCGATGCGAGAAAAGCTGATTGAGACAGAGCACGGAAATGAAACATCAAGTGCGGGTCCAGCTGGAGTTATGAGGATTCAATTGTCGACGACAGAGGGCACATCGGCGATTATCGAGGAAGGTGGCGGTTTCCGTCCTGCCTCACCTAGCGAGCAGTATCGAACCCGGCGTCCGGAAGATATGGCACCAGCGCTGGCCATGTTGCGCTAGCGGTACTTGCTGTGCTCCAGCAGATGTCGTGGCAGTTTTTAATTGCGTTGTTGTTGTAGTGTTCAAGTGACTTGCTATGCCAGTGGAATATTATCCAGACTGAGCGAATGGTGGATAGATCCTTATGCCTAACCATTCACAGCTCCAACTGACTGCTCCTCTTTCGCTTGTTTCTCATGCTTGAGTTACGTCTGTACTAGCAGTTGAATAATCACCGTGTTTTTCTGCATAAGGCTCCACAATTCAGAAAAAAATATCCGCAGTATCCACGTATTTCCCACCACAAGGTGTCGCTTATCGTCACCACTGCTAACAACCCGACATGTAATGTCGGAGGTAAGCACCCCAAAACATATATTATATCGTGCGTTAAAAGTGCAGCAACATGTACGCCTACTGTAGTCCTATCTCTCCACTTGGTGATTCACGTTCTCCAGAAAGCGCACCACAACGTTTTGCTGTCTGGTGCCAACAGCAACCATTGAAGAAGTCGCTCCACTGGCACCGACCACGTTAATGCATACAGGTCTGCTCGGAAGCATTTAAACCATTTTCACTTCTCCGAGTACAGCAGCTACTGGACTTTCTCACGACCAATGAAGTATGCATCGCACACCTTGTCCAACGTTCGATCCAACGCAAAACACCGCATCGTTCTCTCAGCTAACGAGATAAGACCGCCATTAGTGTCTTGGAGCTTCTCTGTAAACTCCTTAGCGTCAGCAATTAGCGACAAGAACACAGCACGACACCCCGCATGGGAATTATCGTCGATTTGTCCGTGAACCTCTTCGAGACGTTTCCACAACGAAAAGTACCGAGTGAGTACTGCATCACGTTGACCAGCGTCGTCTTGAAGTTGATCCAGCAGCTTCTGTGCCGCTGCAATCATCTCCGGGACAGTTTCATGATTTACAGAGTCCAACAAAGCAGTTTCAGCGAGGTCATTTTCGTTGTTGGCGGTGTTTAGATTCTCCTGCCTCGCCAGCTCATCGACCACAGTCGAGATCTTGATGGCTCCAGCACACACATTCGTTCGATTAACTTCCACTGACTGTCCTTGCAGATCGAGGGTCGAGATGGCAATTCCCCACGTATTGCGAGATATTTCACCGTGATATTGTCACCAACACGCCATGGCAGACAAGATTGCTGATCTTCGCCGGACTTCACTGCCTCCACAACCCGTAGTGCTTCCACAATGCACATACCCAACGAATACACATCTGGCGCAAACGTTGGCTGCGTTTTAGCATCGAGTAAGCACTCCGGTGCCACCCAATGCCACGCAACTGACACGTGAGGCTTGGCCTCACTGCTCGCAACCGAACTTAGACCAAAGTCCGTCACCTTCGCTTTCACGTCACTCCCGATCATAACGTTGTTTCCTTTTATATCAGCATGGACGACGTTGCGGGCGTGCAGATATTGAACTCCCAACGCAGCCTCATACAACTTCGACCACAGTTGGTCGGGATATTTTCGCAAATAACTGACCAAAGTCCCGTTGGTGGCGTATTCGCAGACGAAGAAAGGTCTGCCGACATGGCAAGCACCAAAGAGCCGAACGACATGAGGATGGCTAAAGCCAAACCAAATGTCGACTTCGCGACGGAACATCACTTGCGCTTCCGCTCTCTTGGTTGCGTCTATTCCGGCTTGAGTAGCGGATGGATCCTCCGATGTCGACAAATTTGACAAGCCTGACTGGGAGAGACCAAACGTAAATGCTTCGTTATTGCCATCCGAACCGGCCAAGGTCACTCGCTTCACCACTACAACCACTTGGCTCGGTGCACGCTTCCAAGCTCACCTACACCCAACTCACTCCACTCATCAACGATCAACTCGTACCAGGGAATGAACCACTCGGGAGTAAAATCGGACATATCATCACTTCAAGCTTGTTGCCTATCTCCTTGAACGCCTTCTTCATAACCGCAAGTTGATCAGGTGTGTATTTGCCCAGAGGATCTTCCATCTCTGCCTTTAACGTCTTCAGAAATGCCGAACGGTTTTCCGCCGACTTCAAATCCTGCAGTAGAAGGAATGTGTTCGATATTCCTGACACGAAGAACTCGATCTGTTCTCTGCGTTGTTGTTGCCATCTCGCTTCTCTTTCTTTTGCTGCATCCCCCGCCTCTCATTGTGATGACATGAGTGACTGAATGCGCCATTGAAACGCGAAAAAACTGTTGGTGGTGGCACGCGTCGAAGATAGTCTCATGATTCGGGCTTCTTCGGGCGACATCTTGACCGTCTGACAGAAATCTGTGAGCAGTGCGTGAAACCGTGCAAACAATGTTGGGTGGTGGGTTGACACTCGCAGCCGCACATGTACTCTCTCGAGTTTGTTGAATGCGCGCCAATATTGGGTACTGTCGCTCGCCATCATGTACGTTTGCAACTTCAGCCACATTTCTTTCATTCTGCCACACTCAAACTCATCAAAGGAGCTCGCGAGCTCGTGCTCCAGCTGTGAATGTCTGGAATTCTCGTTCATAGCCAATCGCTCGAGCTCATAGACGACAGACGACAGACGACAGACTCGAGCGTTTATGAGGGTCATGACAGCACATGCGCCACACTAGGTCGCGTACGTCTCAATCATAAACATTGATTAGTGGGCAGTTAGGACCACCCTTGCGGTGTTTAACTTCCCGCTCTCATTCGAATTTATGGTACACCAAGTTTTTCACGTGGTCCTTTGGCATTTCCCCGGTCATGGCTTCCAAAATGCACATTCCCAAAGAATACACATCGGACTTGCACGATGGTGGGTCCCCACTCTTCCTAACCTCAGGAGCCTGCCAGTGCTTTGATCCAACACGACCCGAAAAAGGTCGCCTGGACTTGTCCATCGAGCCACTCAACCCAAAATTGGACAGCTTCGCGATGCCGTCACTGCCGATCAAAATGTTACTGCAACGGAGATCCCCGTGGCCAATTCCCCTCTCGTGAAGATACTCGAGACCTAATGCCGCCTCGTACAGATATTTTTATATTATCGGCTCCTTCACTGAAGGGAGAGCCATCTTGACATGCTCAAAGAAGCGAACCCTTACTGGCGTACTCACATATAAAAAACTGCAGATGGGGACCAGCTTCACACGCGCCATACATTTTGATCACGTTGGGATGCTGCAACTGCTGCCACAAACGCACTTCATCTTCGTACGTCGAGTGGGATGCATCTGGGATGAACAGCTTCACGACCGCATCGGCGTCGAGCCACTTGGCGTGGAACTCACCTCCGATGTCGTTGTCCTGAGAGAAAAGTGCCAGATCGATTTCAGACGGAGGAATGGAGCAGTATGGCGGACTAACAGAAGACAGATCAACACGGTCAGTGGTTCTTGTTCTACCGCAGGGATCAGGCCGAAGAAAAGGCGTGAGTGTTCGCTGGATTTCATGGTGTCCACCATTAGCCGCAATTCGGACAGCCGTCCCTCCGTACTTGTTCTTGGCATTTACGTCTGCGCCACATTGTTCAACGAGATACCGGACGAATTCGATCGTGCCGAACGAAGTGAGCCTCATCAGTACTGATGCACCATTCTTGTCCTTGGCATTCACGTCTGCGCCACGTTGTTTAGCAAAACACTGAGCGAGTTCAACCTTTCCCGTTCTGGTGGCCCACAACAACACTGTTTCTCCGTTCCCGAACTTGGCATTCACGTCAGCGCCACATTGTTCAGCGAGACACTGAGCGAGCGCAGTATTGCCGTTTCGTGTAGCCCACATTAGCGCTGTGTCCGTCTTCGTCTTTGGCATTCAGGTCCGCCACATTCCACAGCGAGGTGCCGGACGAGATTAGTGTGGCCAAACCTAGCCGCCGTCAGGAGCGGCGTATACCCAGTCTCATAATTTTTTGCATTCATGTCTGTACCAAATTTCGCTAGACAGCATAGGGCTGAAAACACCGAGAACTCGTTAGCTGCCGCCAGTGCTGTTTCACCGTGGTCGTTCTTAATATTCATGTCTGCCCCACAATCCCCAGCGAGATACCGAACGACTTCTTCCTGTTGTTGCATA
>LGSN01000963.1:0-21658 GCA_001314375.1 Phytophthora podocarpi | reverse complement strand
CAAGGAGACCACGAAGGACACGCACTCCAGCGTGATCTGCAAGCTCACACGTATCCTGAGACTTCCAGAACTATGTGAAGAGATCAAACGGATCTGTGTCATGATGAAGCAAGTCCAGTTGGAGGGCTGGCATCTCGCCAACCTGCACGTACTGCGCTGTCTGAAAGAAAGCGAGGAAGTGCCCAAGTTGGAGCCGATGCTTTTCTATCGCAGCTGCGTAGCTACGCTCGGAAACATCGAAGCTCGAGACCGTGGTTCCTCCGGGACCAAGTATCCAAGTTCCCACAAAACCTGTTTACGGTACTGGGCAAGTCGGGAGCGCGTGCCAACATACGCTGCGGAGAACATCACGAATGGATCTGCTATGATGAACGAAATGGCCAGAATGATGAAGATCAACGCTCTGAACATGATCGCCCTCCACTTCCGTCGTCGTCTGCACCAGTACATTCGTTTTCGCTACGCCCCAACTGGGAAGATTGAACTGAAGTATCGAGACACAAAACAAATAGTGGACAGCTGTTACCGAGTCAAATCAATTCCGGAGGTGGACGAAGAAGATAACCCGACAGGCAGGATGGTGAAGGTGCGGACGGAGTGGGAGGATTCCACGGATCCAGTGGAGCTCGAGTTGCGCACGTGGCTGGAGATGGCCCCTTGGCAGTGGAACATACGAGAGAACAGCGCGCACTTCGTTCGCAAGCTGTACGACATGCTGGTCTGGATGGAGGAGTTCGTCAAAGAGCACCCGAAAGCAAAAGGAGCCAGGTTATACTCCTTGTTGCCTGTGGCAACGTCGTTCCAGGCTACGTACGTCAAGATCAATGCAACCACGCTGTACGGCCTCTTCGCACGGTTGATCCATCTGCCTAAGGTGGAGGAGTTTTTGAAAAACGAATTGAATATTGTCCCAGCCAAGAAGAGAACATCTGATTCGAAATTTCCATTCACAGTGGGTACTTTCCAGAAAAACAAAAGCGAAATACTGCGGAAGGTACTCGATGTAGTGCAGTTCGAGACCAGGACCCGCAAGTTCGTTGACGAAGTGAAAACCAACGGCTATGCTGCTTCAATTACCATGATCCGACCACTTACGACGACTTCGGTTGTTGTGGTTGAGAAGCAAGTCTCCAACAAGAAGAAAAAGAAGAACGACGGCGCCGCTCAGCCGATGACAAAGAAGCCCAATAAAAAGAAAGTGAAGACTCCTGAAGAGCTCGCTGACAAGGATGAGTTTGCCAGGGAGTTGTTCAAGCTTGGACCCGAGTATTCTCCAGTCGTTCTCATCGGCATCGATCCTGGAATGCGCTCCCTCGTAACGGCTGTGTCTGTGGGACGACTTCCACGCAGACGCAGGAGGCAGAGGACGAGGGGAAACAGGCGTCAACGACGACAGCGCAGGCGCCGGCGTCAACGCAAGCAGACGGTCATGTGGATATCCACCCGCGAATACCGTCATTTGTCCAAGATGAACGATTTCCGGTTCTGGAACGAGAACCTGAAGAAGCGAGAACCTTGGTATACTGGAATCGTGCACGCGATGCCGTCGTTTAAGACATCGTGTTACGACCTGTACTTGCACCGCCTGCAGTTCTTCTGGGCACAGCTTCGATTCCTACTAGCGTTCAGCGCAGAGAAAGATTTTCTTAAATGGCGGTTCACGCGAGACCGCGCTAAGATGAAGGCGTTGGATACGTTGGCGGTGCGGATCGTGCCAAAAAGCCAGCAAGCAGGTGTGTATCGCCTACGGAGATTGGAGTCGTAGAGATGGCATCAAGGGCCACGCCGCGGGACCAGCCAAGAGATTTGTCGAAGCGCTGAAGAAACGAGCTACTGTGGTCTCGATGGGTACCGATCAAGTCTGACGTGCTCAAGGGCACCCGAAATGTACCAACAGTCGATGCAAGACAAACTTCTGGAACTGAGACGTCAACGCCGCGAGAAACATGCTGGAACTGCTCCGGAGCGGGCTGAAGGGGAAGCGCGGCGCGAGCAGGTTGCGGGCGTTCAGGCGGGGGCAGCCCTACACGTAAGACGGAGAAATTGTGGGTGGAAAGACGGCAGCGTACGCGCTGCGGGGATACATAGCCTCCCACTTCCACATATTCGTAGCATAGGGAAACCAGTAGGACATTCTCAGTGCTCTTTGTAACGAGTAGTACAGGACAGGTCAATACAATTTGCTGTTGTCAAACAAAATGCAGTAAGGATACCCTTTCCGTTTGACACCACTTCAACTTTTCGATCACCGATTTTTTGCCCAAATTTCAGCCAATCATTTTTCTTTCAAAACGTTGTGGTCAATATTCCGTCAAAATGCTGCGGCTTGCAGTATTCCAGCTGCAGCGTAGCCCTCAGCCGCGGCTGACGCTCGCGAGGGCCTTTGCGGCAGCTCCGGTGAAACCTGTGGAGGATGCATCGGCCGTGCGGCGAAAGCAGTCGGCCTTCTACGCGCGGATCGCTCGCAAGTACCCGTCCCAGGTAGGGCAGCTGTCCATGGAGGCAGTGGACCGAACGACTCGCTTCTTCACGAGTCGAGGACTGAGTAAAACACAGGCACTTCGGGTCATTGCTCTCCACGTCAAGGTACATTAACAACGGTTAAGAGAGGCGTCATTGCTATAGTTTGCGGGTGTTAACTTTTTAGTTGTTTCAACGACCAGCTTACGACTTACAGACAGGAAACGATGGAGAGCAAGGTACGAGCGGGCCATTGCAGTGACATAACGGGGTTACAAATTATCAATAACGAAACTCTTTTGGGGTTAATTTGGTGTGAAATGGACAGATTGAATGGTTGAGTAACTTGGGTCTCAGTCACGACAAGATCAACGATGTTATTAAGCGCCACCCGAACATCCTGGGATTCGCTTTTGAGAGGCTTGAAGCGCTTGTCGATTGGTTTATTTCCCACGGGGTGCCAAGAGACAAAGTGAGTGGAGTTGGTGGTTCTAGAACTCGTTTTGGGCAGGCTTTCTGACTGTCTGACTGTTGTACGCTACGTCTAGATCCCCTATGTGTTCAATGTGTTCCCTCAGGGGGTATCACTCAGGATCGAAGAGAATTTGGACCCGAAAGTAACCCTCCTCAAAGAAGTTGGATGCAGCGATCACCAGGTCGCGCGGTTTCTGTCGATGGCTCCGCAGATGTTCACCCTCAGCGCTGAGCGACTAGCTGGCAACGTGAACTACATGGCGGAGCTGGGAATTCCTCAAGAGAAACTACCAGCTATCATTGCAAGAGTGCCTGAGTGTCTTGGGTTGGCTCCCACTCGAATCAAGGAAACGGTGGACGCGGTGGACGAGATGTTTGGTGCAGGTGCTGGCGTTCGGGCTCTGATTTGGAACTCCCGCATCGTCATGCACAACATCAGCGGCATGCGCCGATCCTTTAACTATCTGATTTCAGTTGGTTTTACGAAAGAGCGACTGGAGAAGAACTCGAGGTTTATCATGCGCAACATGAGTCACCTTCTCCGCCCACGCGTCCAATTCTTGAAGGCGAAGGGCGTGGATGTGGTTGACGATGTCTCGTGGATTCTGATGCCGGAGGGTCACTTCATCGAGAAGTATCCTAACTACGCAACATACGTGACGAAGTACAAAACACAACTGAAGAAGCAAATGTGATCAATCCACTTCAAGTGACATCAACGTTTTTCGATTAAATCAGCAAATCAGCAGTACCGTGCTCATTCTAAAAACAAGCCACCTCCGGAGGTGGTTTGTTTCAGAAATAAACAAGCAGACTTCAAGGTTACCGAAAAAATACAAGCAGTTTTTTGTGTGGAAGGTTTGACTCTTCCTGGTAGTTTAACTGTGCTCCGAAATCCGAATTCGTGTTCACAAAGGAATCTGCGTGGTCAACTGGGCTGTCTTTTCGCGACAGCCTGTAACACTGTTGGTTCTACAGTACCGGTCATGGTTGTGGCCCCACATCTGACGGTCGACACTCGAAGTGGACGAAATAGGAAAAACACACAGCCAAATCGTAGGAAACACACAATATCTGGCAGAAACACACATACAGACACACATTGATGACGGATGCTCTTAACCCTAATCGCAACTCCCTCAAACAATATCTTCCAAAATGCAACCCTCTCGCGAAAACACTAGCACAAGGAGATTCGACTGTAGTTCGGCGACGGCGGCTCAATTACTGAGGTTGCCGTAGGCAATTAAGGTGCGCGCAAGGTATGGGAACGGGGTGTAGCTGTTGCTGGTGGTGGTGAAGTGCTAACAATGATGCTATTTATTAACAGTTCAATGTCAATATGTATGCCAGGTGGACGCGCGGCCATAATTCGAGTTAAGCGGCTCGGACGAAGTTCATCGTAGGCAATAAAGGTGTGTGCAAGGTTTGTGAAGGTGATGTAGTTGCTGCAGGTGGTGGAGGAGAGCTAACTATGGTGCTATTTGTCAAAATGTGAATTATATTAACATGTAAGAGCAGGGCGGAGGTGCGGGTATAGCTCGGGCTTGGCAGCTCGGAGAAACGTTACCGTAGGTAATTAAGTTGTGCGTGAGGTGTATGAAAGCAATGCAACTGCCGCTGGTGGCGGTGGGCATTAACTGTGGTGCAATCCTTCAATATTGATCTAATACGGTATATTAATACCACCTATTTATTATGCGAACATTAAGTATTATAGACGTTCGCCTCTATTAATATGAGGAATTAGACGAAGTCTGTAGCAGCATACGTGCATGTACCAGAACGACGGGGGTGATGCACGAGGCAGAGAGCACTCTGCTTAAATGCTCCAATTCTAATAAATGTGCTGAACACCGTTCGTGTACTTGTTAATAAGTAATTTATTGTGAGGGAGTCGCTGCTAAAGAAGTGTTGCGAGGATACGTAGATGCTGGTGCTACCTTAGTAGAGGTGATACCAGTCCATTGCTGTAAATAAGTGTAGTAAATTGAGTGAAGATAATTACTTTAAGTATTATTATATAAGAGCAAAAACAGAATGCAACTGTGAAATAAATTTCGTATTACGTGAAAGTAGCTGATGGACGCGATATTACGTAATATCAATTGTTTTTATCAATTGCTTTTGCTGATATAGGTTTGATTTACCTGGTGTTACTGTGCCGTACGAGACGTGCTGAAGTCGAGCGATGGCAGCATGGTAAGGATAACAAAGTATCTATGGGTTCGATAAAACATGGGGATGCATTTACCCTTTCGCGAGCCCAGGGATTAATAATCTGTTTGTAAGTTTCTCGTGTACCCATACATGTTGTATCTGAACAACACATTTACAATTGTTATTCCTATTAATTAATAAGTGGAGGCTGTTAACAGCAGTCAAAGACACCTAATTTTGCGTTGTATCTGCGTAGATGCTAAGCTTAGACTTTTTTTGTATAGGGGTTATCACGGTTGGAGAGTAAGTATGTTTCAGCTTCCAATCAGATCAACCATTCGCCATTCAACTGTGAGTGCTGAGCTGAGAACAGAAATGAGCACTGTTTTTCATTGGTAGATATAAAATCACACACGAGCGGCTCCAACACAGCGCATGCGATGACACGACCCAGTGTGCGTGCTGCTGCAGCATCTACAGACCTNTCAGAGGAAAAGGACGGGACACGAAGATTTGATTTAATTGGCTGCTGAAACATACTTTCCAACCGTGATAACCCCTATTAGGGGAAACTAGTATTATACTTCGAAGTAGATAACAACGTTCAATTATTAAAACAAATCGCCGCCTAACGCTCCCTGACTGATCTCGCCTTACATTATCCCCTGCCATTCTAAGACGCATGCTGTTAGCTTATGTCAGCCTTCGTCCAATTTCTCGTTGTTTGTATAAAGGTGAACCTTATTTACATAATTGATGTATTGAATACTAGACGCTGGGCAACCTCGTTAACTCTCGTTCCAGCCCCATGGAGGCGCTTCGTGGGGCGCCAGCCTGCCTCAATCCATAGTGAAAGTAGGAAGTCCTCGAAGGATAGGACTTCACAATCATTCTTGCTAATACAAAAGTCAATTCATTTTTTGTTCCTAAGTTTTGTACGGACCAAAATCTAGTTATTAATAGTTGTATGCCAGCCTATAGCAGCTCTGCGAAATCTAGATCACATGCCTCCTGTTCTGCTCTCTGATTGGATAAACATATCTAAACAGCAGCGTCTAACTCCTCCTACAGTAAGAGGATGACCAAAAACATGACTGTCTCTAGGTTTTGGCGATGAGTGTAGCTATCGTACCTATGTGTGGTACCGGTATGCCTATAGTTTGTGTGTGATTACGATAGTTTTGTGCATTGCATATATTTTGGCATAACCGAATTGGTAAGTCTGTTAAAAACTCATTTTTATTTAGTCTAACACCTAATTACGACTAGCTCGCTTTTGTAAAGTCGATGGAGATCGCGCCTCAAAACTCGTGATTGTGCAAGAAAGTGATGGATAGTGCTTTGAATGACCGAATTGCATTGCTGCAAGCGCAAGTGCGAGCGATTTGCTCGCATTTCAAACTTTTATAAAGTGCAAAAATAAAACCGAGCTTACAGTCCTCACAACCCTCTCCATTTCTCAAAACTTGAAGTCTGTTTTAGGTGGCTAAAATAATAGGTGCAAAGCACAATACATGTATTAATATAGCGCGTTCTACTCGAGGTTTCCGCGCACGGTTTATTGAATCGACAGGGTGAAACCGCCGAACAAATCGNATTGTCGTAAATGACTTGATAATTGTATTGGGGCCGTCCAGCCAACCGACTAGCATCGGCAAATTTAGACGGAATTGACAATACATGTATGTGATTCCACCAGTTTTGTGTGCCGCTACCCCCTGTACATGTACATCTTTTTCCAGGCCGAATGGTTTATTATTCAACCAAAGTGGGTCAAGAAGGTTTCAGTAAAACCTTAAATAAGATTTCCCAGGTATTTCCATCCAAAGTGGTTTTATCGTAAATCGTTACGAAGCAAAGTGGTCTCCCTAACTCCGACGATTTACAGACAATGTCATGGCGGCAAAAGGAAGGCTTAGAAGCAAATTCTGACTATGTCTGAGGGGTCTATCATGTTCTGCGAGTCACGAGCTTTCCTATTCAAAGTGTTTCAGTTAAAAAAAGAATTTTACGGACTCGTCAGTCTCTCAGACCTTGGACCAAGGCTGGGGAGGTCCGCTTTAGCCCCATAGGGTTGGGTAAACCATTTTACTTGGAAAAAATAAATCAGAAAACCACTTTGGTTGAAAAATGCCTCTTCTCTCGCATTATTAAGTTGCGCGAGGCCTTCCCGCACCACTTTGGTTGGGAAAACGACCATTTTGCCTGGTAAAAGGTGTATATTCCATGTACCTAAGTTGACTTTGTGTGCCAAAACTACAAAAGCATGTGATTTGACCACGTCCTTGGAGTGCAGGGTAGGAGATTTGCCGGTGGGCGTTTAGTCTTCGCGAATTATTATACGCCTTCAAGGAGATCAGCATGATGGGGCTATTGCTACCAAGTGGGAAGCTGGTTGTGTTGCTTCCGCTAAGCGAGTTAACTTGTTATTGCACAGATATTCGCGAACTGCTCAAAACGAGGTGTACAGCGGCGTGGCGACAGCCGTTGACGATAGCTGCGCACGATTTTTATATTGTTTGCGATCAACAATGCAAGTCTCTTGTCATTGTGCGTGATCCAAGGGGGATGTAGAAGTGAAAATGATTCATTGCTCGTACCCGGTGCGTATAGTTTGGCGTGCCTGCGAGTACATGCAATACATGTACATGCACCGGTACATGCAAAACGGCGTAAGCAATTGACTTTGGCGATCGTCGCACAACGCTCTTGGTCGTGTCTTCAACTCGCTTCGCTTGCTGTGCATCATCCAAGACAGCCAAAATGTTTGCGGCCTCAACGAACGCGATTAGGCAAATCGCACGTGTTGCAGTGAAAGGCTCCGCATATCTTGGTGCATTGTCCAAAGTACCGGTAACATGTATTTCGGTTTAGTATCAGAAGCTGTCGTAATTGAACGCTGGGGTCGATCCACCGGAGATGCCATTTGAGTGGCCACTACCGGTATTGCGGCACTTGTGGCTGTCCTACCCTACAGCAGTCAGTGACTGCCAGTCATACGAGCTGTCTTGTTGCCGCTCTCTCAGCATCAACCCAGATCCCATCCGGCCAATTCAAACTTCGACTTGAGGTGGTGTGTCGCACACCAATGTGCGTTTAATCCAAACACGACATCTTGCTTTCAGTAAAGTAGCAGCCCTATCCACTCCACAAGGATGGCTACAGAACTGCGTTGCTTGCTCGCAAACTGACACCAACCCACTCCGTCATCTGGCCGACCGAGGTATGGACCGAGCCACCCTACTTACTGTACATTCAGTACACTTTCCATTCCGCCGGCATTGAGGTCACTTGTGACTCAGTGTGACGACTACGACCACAAGACAAATGTCGTCGCGTCATGGCCGCAACTCGCTAATGTGGCTCTTGGCCTGCGTGTGCTGCTTCGCGCTGGGGCTGCTCTCGTCCTACGCGAGCACCTTCTCGCTCTCGTCCATCCAGGAGAAGGCCATCCAGGTGAAGTCCAATTGGCTGCGCGCCAAGCCGTCGACATGGCATCTTCCGCAGAGTCTGCACCAGGTGCAGACTACCGGCGACGACGACTACGCGCGGGGCATCATCTTGTGTCTGCACAACGGCATCGTGGCCATGGGCGTGTCGCTCATCCGGGAGCTGCGCTGCTTAGGCAACTCGGAGCTCATCCAGGTGTATCACTGCTTCCCCGAAGAGATGTCGGACGAGAGCAGGGCGTTGCTCACGCGCAATGACTCGCGCGTGGAGATCGTGGACGTGTGCACGGAGATCCTGGCTAAGAACGGCCCGGCGAACCTCTTCCTGGGGGACGTCAAGACGGCCAAAAAGTTCCAGAACTATTGGATCAAACCTTTGGCACTGTACCACACCAAACTACGTGAAGTGATCTTGGTGGATGGAGATGCCGTCATGTTGCGTGATCCAGCAGTGCTGCGATCGATGTCCGGGTATGTGCGCACAGGAACGACGTTCTTCCGGGACCGCGTCGCCAAGATGAACAGGTTCCTGAACAAGAAGACGGACGACGGGAAGCCCTATATCAAGTACCTGATCGACTCGTTCCCGTACAAAAAGCTCGGACTGAGTGGACCGGAGCCGTCGGAGGAACTGAAGAAGACATTCTCGTGGAGAGGTGACACTGGTCACGAGATGGACTCGTCCATGGTACTGGTTGATAAGACGAGAGCAGGCAAGGCTATGGAAGTCCTGAAAGAGCTCATCGTCGATACGCGGTTCCACTTGCAGTTTTCGTGGGGGGATAAGGAGGCGTTCTGGTTAGCATACGAGCTGGCACATCAGGAGTATTTCTTCTCGCCGTGGGGACTTAGTCTGCTGGAGTCAGTGCCGAACAACGACCTCGCGCACCCGGACACTATGTGTGGCAGTATGGTGCATTTCTTGCCTACAGAGAACGAGACCGAAACGTCAGAGCTGCTCTACGTCAATGGTAAGGCGCTGCTGGAGCCGTTCCCGTCTGGAGTGGACAAGACCGTGAAGGGCAAGCGCTCGCGTATGTTTAACCTAAATCCGACGCACCTCACACCGCGGTATCGCCATAGTGACTTCGAGCTCGCTACTTCCAAGTCGTTCGAGTGTATGGACAACTTGGGATCGGTTCCGTTGCCTCACTACTTCTTCAGTCGTCTGCTACGCCGTCGGTTCCACTACTTCGCAGCGGAAACAAACGCATACGAGGCATTAGACGATTGCCCCGAGCGGTCAGAGTAAGTTGAAGTTGTTAGGCTAGACTTCATGTAGATTCAACGACAAGGTCGTCTCGTCCCGCCGGCCAATCCGTCACGTCGCTCAAGTCAATGGAAAGTGGACGGGAATCGACCTGCGATAATGTAGAGTGAGTCAATGTCTATCTCAACTGTCGTATCAAACCTGAAGCTCATTCTTCGTTTGGAAGCTGAAAAAGACAAGGATGTCGACAGCTGCACGTGGTGGCGCGCCCGTGGGCATCGTGCCATGTGAGAATTGTGGCCAACCTTCGCACAAGCGGTGCAGTCGGTGCAAGGCCTTCTCCGTGTGTCGTCAGGCATGCATGGTGGCTGTGTGGCGCAGACACAAGTCGAACTGCGACAAGGTGGTGGAGGCGCAGAAGCAGCAAGAACAGACAGGAACTTCCGTGCCCAGCGGGCCATGTTCAATTGACGCTGGGTCTCTACATCGACTCAATTGTCGAGGTTTGGATGTGTACAAGAAGCACGGCGTGAATGAGCCGCCTGGACGCGGATCGACGATGGACGTGGACAAGAAGCTGGCATTCTTTCTGGACATGCTGATGGAGCACGACACCTCGTCGCCTGAAAACCAGAGCCTTCCTCTCGCCGAGAAGATGTTCCTGAATCGCCGCTACAACAACGCGTATCGTCACGCTGCGGACACGTTCACAGCGAGTGAAGTCGCGCAGCTCAATATGTTGATGCGTCTGAACCACGTTGGCGAGTCGAACCGCTAGGTTTTGAAGGCCAGACGGCGCCCGTAAGATACTTTGAAGCGTTCAAGTGACAGGTGCAAGAGAGCCAAGAGAGTTACATGTACTGCATTTTTGCATAGCTAGACCCGAAGGGTTCTTATCGAGCGATGATCAAGGCGAAACGCCGCAACACAACTCTCACTGTTCAGCGTGTTTGAAATTGCATTCCGAGACTTTGAGGTTCTAACATGTTGCGGTTGCTGTATCTTAGCGTTTTCAACAATCTCTTTCTATCAACTACATACACACTTTAAGTACAGCAGAAGATCTGAGCAATAAGGTCAGCGGGATATGAAGCTGAAAGCAGCAGCGGAAATAAACAACAGATTGAGTTTGCAAGTGGAGCTACGCTGTTAGTTTTGCTTGGTTTCGTTACGATGAAAGGAATGATAGACCCAAAAATGCTCGACGGGACGGGGGTCTGCGAAAGTGATTGAACTCCACATACTTAAGTGCCAGGTACTAGTAAAAGAAAACAATCTCACTCTTCGTTTGTCAGCAAAGGGAGAAGAATGGCTGGTCGTGATCACTTGGGCAAGATGGCTCAGGGGACACCGATTTTTTCTCCTTGTGAGAACTGTAGAAAGCACACACCATATCTATGCGCTCACTGCAAGGCATTCTCGGTGTGCAGTGAGGAGTGCAGGGCGGCTCAGCGGATCGAACACGAACAAGATTGTGCTGAGGTTGCGCGCGTGCGATTGGCGACGCAACCTGCCATGGTTTTAAACAGAAGAATCGTGCATTATCTCGCCTGAGGCAACGCGTCGGCTGATGCATCAAGTTCTGGACGTGTACAAGAAACACAACCTGAACGTTTTACCAGATCGTGATACGGCAATGAGTAGCGATAAGAAAATGGAATTCTTCCTGGATCTGTTGCGCGAGCAAGACACGTCGTCGCCCGCTAACAAGGACCTACCGGTGGTAGAGAAACGATTCGTTGACTATCACTACGGTATTTCGTATCGTCACGCCCTGGACACGTTGAAGGCGAAGGAAATTGTGAAGCTAAATCGATTGATGCGTACATATCACATCGGTATGCCCGGAAAAAGTCGTTGAAGGGTACCTTCTTTTTCAGGTCACCGCCAGCTCAGGTCACACGTTGGTCTCGTTCAAAAGCAATGCAAAATTTTCATATGGTGGTGATTAATCCACAGATGTTGTAATTTGGTCCTGGAATAGGTTTGCCGTGTGCCAGTATATCTCCGTCGAAGCTAAAGTTGGCTGCCGGAGGCACGCCTGGCAAGCGCGGCCTCTCAAATGGCAGCACGTCCGAAGCTCTCTCGTCATGCTGTCTTCTGTCACCAGCTTTTTTCAATAGCAAAGAACGCCGTTCGGCTAATACGAGTTCTGACTCATAAGAAATTGATTGATTGAAAATGAAACACCGAATTCTTCTATGCCTTAAGCCAGATACATGTGCTGTACATGTACAGTAGGCGAGATGTATTAGAAAATATTAGAGTTCAATCCAATAACAAATTCCTTATGATCTCAAATATTATAAGGCCGGCGAGAACTTAATCGCCGCCGGTGTGCTGGAGATGGAGAAGGTCGGCGATGGATACCTCCATTGATAGCCACCACCCTGTTTGACTGTGTGAATGTTTTCGTTCCCCTTGGCTCGGCCTAATTACGCCGGTGGCTTCGATTTGTTACAAAGCCTATTTTCGCCGTCTAGTTACGCCGGTAACTTGGATTTTCTACACAACCTTTTTCTGGCAGCCTATTTGTGTTGGGGAACATGTAGAGATGGATGTGTGAAGGTCTAATTATGCCAAAGCATCTTGAATGCTTTTCGGAATTCACTTCGTATTTACAATTCTTGCACTCACCTCTTCGAATTCACGTCTCCAATGCGGCAGCACGAAGCCGTTTGGCTATACGCTGAAAAGAAAGGAAACGCGCATGCTCAAGACTACGCTAAAGAACGGAAGACGCTCGGAGACATCGAGCGTATAAAACGCGACAGCAAATGGTTGATCGACAAAGGTGGGATACGTCTTCGAAAGTTGTGGCTGGATCTTCCTGAGGACACAAGATGCAGGCTAATGGCAGCAACACCTGATCCACATTTTAAGGAAAGAGTGAGTGGCATTCTCGATGAGCGAACGACGAGACGAAGTTACGTGAAGAATGCGTGTTCCACAACAAACAGAAACCCAGCCCCAAATGCGGTCAGTTTAAATGCATCAGATGAGTCCAAAACTAGAGAAAAGATCCGTCCCGACGAAGCTAGCGCGCAAGTGAATGATGTAGTTAGTGATTAGCTTAGGTATCTACGCGCCGCAAGATTGCGGTATTTCACTACGGTAGTGAAAGAAGAGTGAGTGCTTGCGCAGATTGCCTACGATTCCGGCAGCATGGCGGGTGTACTTGATTCATTCATGAGAAGTGTGGAGAGCACTATTCAGCTTGCGCGGCTACACGACAACCCCGAAACACCCCAGAACGCGTTTGTTTCCGTTGCGACCCGCATGGCCGATCTGTTTACTTCTTTCAGAGGCATGGCTCTATTCGACCCGGAACCGGACTATACTGATGAAGCACCCTCCAAAGAATTTGCTAAAGCCAGAATCAAGCAGTCTATGGAGAAATATGAAGAAGCTCTGAAAGAACTGTATTCAGTTTGGACTGCCAATGGGGGTCCAGATGCACCTCTGCTCACTACTGACAACAATTGTTTTGGAAAGCTGAAAGACTTTCCTGGCCTTATCAGCAAGGGAGATTGAAAGATTTGACTAGGTTGAATTCATTGAATATACTTTATGCATATTCATTTAATAGTCGATGCTGTCTACACTGCATTAACTACTGTCGCTGGAGAAACTTTCTTCTGCGGGTTCGTAGGTCTCGGTCTCGGATTGTGTGGCTCCCACATTGGCGATCCTGACCCGTCCGGGGTGAGCCGAATTCGGGATAACTACTTGGCGGTGATCACTTCGAATGAACTGCTGCGACTCT
Source organism: Phytophthora podocarpi (assembly GCA_001314375.1). Lineage (NCBI taxonomy): Eukaryota > Oomycota > Peronosporomycetes > Peronosporales > Peronosporaceae > Phytophthora > Phytophthora podocarpi. The sequence continues at coordinate 8,139 of LGSN01000963.1, read as the reverse complement.
GCTTCACTGCTGTCATCTGTGTCGTTGACGTTCAACTCCTCGCTTGAACCTGATTCATCGTCTGGAAGATCAACAGGTGTTGGCAATCGGATAGGAGGTCTCCGGGGTGCTTGTGCTCTTCCCAACTCAACGTCTGTCGTAAAATTCACATACTTTCAAGCTACTTTCTCGATCCCCGCTACGAAATCCGGTAAATTGGTGTGTGAACCTTTGAAAACGTCATTCAATTCGCGATTAAATCTCTCTAAGGGATTGTTGGTGCGACTCACAATTTGTGTCGTGAATGGCTGAACATTCCAGAGGTTTGGTGGATAGCGCTTTACCAAAATGCGTTGAAAATACCGCCAGAACTGGGACCACTTTGTTTCCGATAGGGTAATACCAGCCGCGTCACACTTTGAAGAAATTTTCTGCTGGACCCACACAACCCCTTGTTTTTTCACTTTGGTTTATGGGATAACTGTCAGCATATCAAGAACACCAGATTTCATTGCGATTTTACACTCTTTCTTCGGGATCTCGTATTTGAGCATTTTTCTCCGGCAAGCCTGTTTGAAATGAAATAAACACCCGATAGCCGTAGCATTTGGATTGTGGTCTCCAATCGCGCGAAGCAGTCTCGACTCAAAGTCACAGTAAATAAATTCAGGACCCATTGCGTAGTCAGTAGCGTCCGACACGTGTTGCATAGCATGAAAATACGTTTCCTATTTTTTCGATGTGCACAGAACATACGCGGCAGGGTAATATCCCTTCGTAGCTTGATCATACGTACTAAAGACCACACACTGCTTGAACTTCGGAGGCACTCAACGGAAGGTTCCGTCAACGAAGACGGACGTCTTTTTCTGCTTTAACATGTTCAGCAGAACGGGGTGGGCCCAACCAATTAGGCGCTCACGTTTCTTGGCGACTCGATCATAGTACGAATAATGAAAAAGCAGAAAGTTGACATCAGATGCCGACCCGCTATCATTAAGAACTAGAGACCATAGTGAAGCTTCAATCTGGCCAAACACCGAGCCACCAAACGCCTCTGCCCTTGCTCTGTTCACGCGCCGGAGCACTTTCTCTCTTGAGAGGCCAACGAAGGAGCGACTGCGGTCTAGATTTCCATAAAACTTGGCTCGTACAACGTCCCAAATATCACTTCTTGAAGCCGTCGTAGTCACTGCCAGACGATCGACGTCACGTTTCATGACTTCAGTGACATTTGTCGTGGTAGTGAGGTCCGGGGTGGCTGCATCAATTGGAATCGCGGAGAGTCCACACGTATGAGGAAAACAATTTGTGTAGCTCTGTAAACTCAGTCTGAATTCACACTTCCCTGGGCAACGTGAACTTCGATATGAACTGCATCTGTATGAAAGTTTGACGATGGTTTTTTTTATTGGCCCTCGTATATTTGTATCCGGCAATCCATCGAATGGTTCGGCCACTACGGCGTCCGTCCATTCGATTTACGCCATTGAGGTTATCTCCATCGCCAATGGTAGTCACAACGCCACTTGTGTGTGAATCTCCATTTCCTTCGCGATTACCAGCGTTTCCATCAGAGTATTCATCGTCGCCTCCAAACGCAAATTCATAGTCTTCGTGGAAATTACGCCCTCTCGACAGCTAACTCTTCAAATACTCATTTTGGTGTAGATGCCACTTGACGGTCGTCACTCGTTGGATTTAGCAAAAACGCAATGGCATTGCCTCGTGCCAATCTTGCGATAGTATAATTACCGCAGCTTATGAATGCTGTGTGAACCTCCCCTACAATTGGCACATGCTCTTGTAACGTCTCAGAAGCTGTCGCTGAAGTCTCTGGTAAGGTCACTGTTGTTTGGGATTGGAGATGTGTACGACGGAAAACTCCCGCTTGCCGCGAGGGCTGTTGAGTATTTTGGAGATGCTGCCTGGATGCACGCAGTCGCCTTTGTCTTGTGGAACGTAGGCGTCGTTCCATCTCAAGAGTAGGTAAACCTTGATAGTGTGCGGAGTAGCTTGTAAAGTAAATTGTGAGTGCAAATGCTGGAGCGACTCTTTGCTTTCGGCTAACGAACAGTCGTTGTTCGAGTGGTTTTTGATATGATACAATGGGTCGTTACTGCTCCGTGTTAGTAAGTTACGCCGGAGTTATTACACCGAGGAGAGGGGGGATAATTATGCCGGTCATTTCACTTAAGTCTGACTGTCAACGTCACCTGGCAATTACTAACACTGTGACCTATTGTGACCTGACCTGGCAGTGACCTGTTTTGGGCGCTTCCCGTTGAAGCCGTGTCCGTTCTGCGGGAAGCCTGCGAACAAGCGGTGCAGTCGCTGCAGGACAACTTTTGTGTGTTCACAGGAGTATATGAAAGCTCTTTGGGCCAACCTCCGGGTAGAGTGTGATAACATACTGGAGGCGCGCGAGTTGACGACGCTACCGGAGGCTTCGACTGTAGTTTGTTTCCTTTCGCCCGACGAGATAACTCAGCTTGACTTGCGCATTCTGGACGTGTATATTAAACATGACATGACGGAGCTTCAGGTGCAACAAGGATCTTTCGCTGGCGAAACGATACATGTTGGATCAGCACTACAAGAAAACCTACCAAGATGCTGTTGATACGTTCACAGACAATGAAATCGAGCAGCTAAGAACACTGATGCGTACGTATCACGTCGGTGCGTCGAATTGCTGAACTTTATTGTTTAGCGGGACTTCCCGAAAAACCTCCGCGGCATTTTTTCGGCCTTGAAAAGCTACATTTTGTGATGAGGAGTTTCGTACTACGCTAATAAGTGAATCCGCGATCTATGATGTAGCAAGTTTGTCTGGTTCAAAATGCATGTATTTTTTTCGTTTCGCATTGAGGTTTGTCACTTTTAAACTCTTCTGGCAAGCGACAGAGTTTCTTAGTGTCTCGTTATTCATCAGTTAATTTTCACTGATACTCTACCTCGTCCCTTTCAGAGGAAGTTTATTCCAACTGTCGTATCCAGCATCATTTTCAATTTGGAAGAGAAGCAGCAGGGCACTAGAAATGGAAGGTATGCGGGCATCGCGGTGCGCAAGTTGTGGGAAACCTTCGGACAAATGCTGCAGCCGGTGCAAGGTGCTTCAAGTATGCAGTCAGGAGTGCTTCAAGGTTCTGTGGCGTAACCACAAGTCTGAATGCAACAGCATCGTTGAGGCGATCGAGCGCTGTAGTTCTATGGGAGTTATGCCTTCCAGCGGCGTGCCTGTCTTGGTCACCCCTGATACTCTAATGCGACTCGAGTCCCGCATGCTGAGTGTGTTCCTGAAGCACGGTGTAAACAAGTTGCCGGAGTGTAGATCGTCAATGGACCGAGAAAAGAAGCTGGAACTTTTCCTGGATGTACTGCGCGAGCATGACACGTCGTCCCCTGCGAATAGGGATTTACCGCTGGCCGAACAACTTTACCTGAATCGCCAATTCAACGATGCGTACAGCCACGCTGGCAATTTGTTCACATCGGGAGAGCTAAACGAGCTGGATACGTTGATGAGATTCCACCACATCAGTGCGGCATACCGCTAAGTTTTAAACGCTCAAGAACAGACGCAATTTCCCGGCATCAGGATTTGAAAATGATAGCAACGAGGACGGTACCGAGGCTACATTTTTGCATATTAGCTTGTAGTTCGTTTAGTAGCTAGGCACTGGTAACTTTCAGACCTGACGAGCGATATCAATCACTTCTTTCTTTTTTCACAACGTACTTGTTTCCAACACTCTTGCTACTCGGTGAGCGACTTGCTACTGCTTCAAATGAACTAACCACTCCTTCAAAGTAAGACTCGAATTCTGGATGTACGCATTGTTGAATTGGCAATTCAAGGCAGGATCTTGTTTGCTAAGCTCTGACCGAAATCTTCGCGTTTTGCTGTCGATACTTGCCCTTTTACCCAAATGATGAACTGTGCGGGACTGAAGTCGAGTTTCAAGCTCATTCATCCTTTAGAAAGCAAGCAGAATGAGTGAGAACGAAAGCAAGCAAGCCCTCAAGCGTGCAAAATTTGTGGGAATTTGTGAAAGCCGTCAAGCGAGAAGTGCAAGCGGTGCAAGACATGCTTCGTGTGCAGCGCTTGTGAGTTCTAACCGGTTATGGGCCAAGCACAAACGTGCTAGAAGCAAATATTGTGATGTTGTCGGGGCAGTAAAGCGCTACCGGTAGCTGCTACTTCGAAATCCCAGAAGATGCGTGAGTCATTTCTTGTTGTGATGCTCATTTAGGGTCAAAATGCAACTATCGCCTTCAAACGACTTCTAAAACGTCCGTGCATATCTCTACCGGTGTATTCCGGTTTACTGTGATGCTGTCCAAAGTGGGAGATATGCTGTCCAGAGTCGAAGAGATTCTGTCCAATGTCGATGTCCAGAGTCAATTTCCATGCCAAGTGGCAGTTCCGTACATACCGACGCAGCTCAAATTCGAAGAAGATATCGATTAATGCAGTATCCGAGATGGACATTTGTGAATCCGTGTAGCTCAGTTTGACACGTCTTATTCAGTAGCTAAACGTATCATATCGAAACAATCTTGAAATTAATGCTGTCATCACCCTCTGTATGTTTCATAAATTCACGCACGGTAAGCTGTACTTCTTCAGTCTTGCTACATACACGTGGGCCCGCGTTCTCAAATTTGCCTGGTAAATGAAGCTGAAATGGGAAGGAGAGTACTTCGAAGTAAGTGTTACCAGCTTCGTTTGTGCAGTTCAACGTGAAATTCAAATGTTGTGGTTCCAGCAGGTAAGCACACCACGTATTCCTGTGTATCCCGAAATCAAGGCTGTCATCACCATTTTGTTTTCTCTTCGCAAAGCTCACTCACTCACCACCGTTTTCATGAAGACATCAGCTTTTTACTCGCAGGCAACTGCAGGACGGCAGTTGTTCTGCCAGAGACGGCGACGCGCGTAGCACGTAGTCGACGACGTGGACGACCATGGACCTGTGTAGGTGCTGGCGTAGATCCATCCATGGTCGTCTCCCTTTTTGGTCGAATAGGCCCATCCAGCTCCTTCGAGTCCTTCAGGCACTTCTGGTGCCACGTGATCAAAGTTGTCCGACGATGTCTGCAGGTCGAAAGTGCTCCAATGACGACGTTCGTTGTTGTGCGAGGGTGTCCACTTGCCGTCCACATAGTCTTCGTTCTCCCAGACACACAGTGTCTTCTGTCCATCTGTCTCTTCTGCGAAACAAATGTCCAACTGGATAGTCGTCTTCTTGTCTGGGGACTTGGATGCCTGCTTTAAAGTTTCCGGCACCTGCAGTTCGTACGTCTCAACGACAGCTTCATTGGGTCGTCGTTCAAAGGTGGACAATGGGAGACGCAATTCCCCCAATAAGTCGTCCGTCTTGAAGCGATCGTTATCTACCACTTGGATCAGCAACTGGCGCTCGGCGTTCTGCGACGTGTGCGGCACCTCGAACTCGAACGTCTCGGCCGGCTGCCACACGGGGTCCAGCGCCCCGCTCACACACGAGGAGCGCAGGTACTCGTCGCCCAGTTGGAAGGTCACGAAGGGGTCGCTGGCGCTGCCCTGGATGAAGGTGTCGGCCACGGGCAAGTTGGTAGCGCGCAGCAGCGTCACGATCACTTGAGGCATGATGCGATGTGTGGCGTCGATTAGATACTGTGGGCGAGTCTTCCGTGACAATCGTAGGTTAGGTATTAATTTTATTGAAATATTTGTTTATGAAGGTTTTACATTTGAATTGATTGCAAAGACAAAAATAATTGAAAAAATAAATATTGGATATTGCAGTATGATACGCTCATAAATTAAATTTGGGGGGGGGGGGGAGAAGTTGAAGTGAGATCCAGGTGTAGTTGCTGGGTCGATGTCTTTCTCTTTTAATAAGAAGTGAGGTGTATTGCAATCGTTTAGATCTTACTACTAACGATTGCTAATAGCCGTATCGCAGGAAGTTGTCAGTGCTGGAGTTACGATGCGCAGGCGCCGCTTTCTTCCTTTGTAGTCGTTGGTGCAGGCGTAGCGCTGGCTTCGTCGTTGTCACTGCTACCGTCCTCTTCTTCAGACGCTGGATTCTGATCCGTCTGGCCCTCATCGTCTAAGTTCGTAGGAGTTGGTGTTGCAATGTCGTTCTCGCCACTTTTCCCTTCGCTGTCGTCCTGTCCAACGTCCGCCTCGGAGCCATCTCCGTTACTGCCATCAGCTTCATCACCGTTTAGCTTGACGCGCAACTCAATTTTTCCTCCAGCCGACGAGCGCGACACCCACATGAGCAGCGATCCTCCACCGGAGCCTAGTACGTTGAGGAGTCCCGGCCGCCATCGATCGAGATACAGCGTTTGGTCTTGAAGAGCTTTCACTGTCGAGTTCCAAGACACTGTGGAGCCGCTGGCCACCTTCACCTTAGCCACTGTGTCACCACCTGAGTGAATTACGACAGTAACGTCTTCCGTGTCGAAATTCTCGAAGATGATGTTCACCGTGCCATCTCCAGACTTGCTCCACGTGCCGTAACTTCCATTGAAGGCCTGATCTTCCGTCGTGAGCGCTAGTGCATCGGCCAAAGACCCGTCGTCAATCTCGCCAATGAACGCGGTGGGCCCGCAGATTGGCTGGATGAAGGTGGCCATCATGTCAGTGATACCGGTCGGGTCGAGCGTGGCAATGACGTCCAGGCCCATGTCAGCCACCGACACAAGGTATTCTGACGTCGAGATCGCTTTTCCGCTGTCGTCCACTGCGCGATCAGCAAGGCCGTCGGCGACAGTGCTCATTACTGTGCGCAGACTATCACGAATGCTAAAGGTATCGTCCGTGAGGTTACGGGTGCAGTTATTGGTCACAGCGGGCATATCCGTTAGGAAGAGCTCCGACACACTCAACACCTGGCGGATGTTGCTGACAGTGCTGCTGGGGTCCTTGCTTTTGATGGCGACCACCAACTGCGTCACCTTGTGAATAATCGTTTGAATTTTTGAGCCGCAAGTTGTACCAGCAGTTAGAATGTCTTGAAGTTGTGTGAGACTGTCGGTGTCGAGGTCTTGGACAGAGTTATCGGCACCTACATCGCTCATGAGTGCCAGGAATGTGCTGGGGTCCAGCAACGACGCCCCATTCTCCACGACTTCGATAACAACTTGGTTGACGATACTAGCCACGGCAGGCGTGCCCGTGGATACAGGCAACCCGAGACACGTGCAAACTGCAGCGGGCAGTTCGTTGATGACGAGATCTGACTGGTTGACCACGCTCAAAATCTGCTGGCTCTGCGTTCCGTTGGCCTGTAGTTCATCAACGTAGCTCGCAAGGGAGCTTGTGGCAGCGAAGAGTGTCTGGCCACACTTGACACCGAGCTGTAGGGCCTCGCTCGCCTCGCTCAACTTGCCGAATACACCTGCCGTCGCTGCGTTAAGCGTCACCGTAGCCACCGAGGTGACCTTGTTCAGTATTTGCGAAGTACAGTCGGAATTCTGCGGGATGCACTCCATTCCGCACTCAACAGGATAATCCAATGGACACTGGGCCCAACATGATGCAATGTCATCGGACTTGTAGCCTGTCGCGCAGGCATTGAAGGATGGATACGTCTTGCGGTAGCAGGCGGAATCCGACGCGTTGATGGGGCTCACCCAGTTGGGGAGGTCGGTGCCGGCATTGAACTCAGCTGAAGACGCCGCAATGACAATGGATGCAGCAACCGCTAGATGAGCTGCCACCTTTTGACGCATGGCAGCTCTCGGGTCCTGCAACGAAATTTGTGAATGACGCATTGTTGTTGTACATGTAATAGCTGTTGTTGTATTACTTAACGGTACAGTATGACACATGTCCTCGAGAAAAAGTGAAAGGATGCAAACAGATTGAATGCCATGTCCGAAAAAGTGCAAACAAGTCGTTCATTACAGTGCAAGTATTAATACAGCATGTTGTTAGTAATATTCTCGTGTGCGCACAACAGGGGAGATCGAGGTGTATAACATGGCTAGAAAGGACCAAAACATATGCAATAGTGATAGAGAGTGACTGCTGTCCCCGACTGGAGCATCTCCTTGTATACATTTATTCCGACATTGCGCCCAGCGAGCCGATCCCCGAGCGAAGCGCGGTAGAGTTCATGCCTTTCTACTAAGGGTTTTGGGTCCGCGCGGAGCGCGAGC
>LGSN01000962.1:0-29019 GCA_001314375.1 Phytophthora podocarpi | reverse complement strand
AGTTCTCAATTTCACCTAAAGTGTTAATTATTATCTTTAATCTAGCTTTAATTATACTTGTGAGACGCAAGTATAATAAAGTTAAGTCTAAGATACCTACGTTTCCTCATACACGTGCGCACACGTGTAAGCTTAAGTATTGGGCTAAGTAGGCCCATTACACACTTAATCCAGCTAGATACACTTTTGCCTATACCTTAATTTTGAATCCAGCTGTTAAGAGGCTATCAAAATGGATCACATTTTGGCCGTTTCAGATTGCAATCGAGCTGTTTAAGAAATTCCAGTTGTATTTAGCCTAAACTAGCTGCATTGACCGCAAGTCGAACACGGCCTAACTTTCCGACATGATCAGGCGAGATTTCGGAGTTGATTTCAGAGTTGAATTTCCAACCGAAACTCGTGCAAATCTGAAAACAAGTACAGACAATACTCTCCGCTGTGATACCCCAAATAGTGATACCCTCTGGTTAACGCGAGCTGAGGCATCTTTTGATGACCCATGGTTTACAAACCCAAGTCAAAATTACCTCAAACCTCCAGATTGTGCATAGTGATACAAAGTGGTGTATTATTACTAGATAGAGGTCATTAACTATGATAATTGTCTATTTGGTAAATCACGTCCGAAGAAGTCCAGCAACGACATTTGCTGCTTGCGGCCTCGTTTGCGGCCCAACTCCTCTCGAAACGCGCTCTGCATTGATCGAAGCCCGCTCACGGCTCGGGACGGCACACCCACAGCGTCAGCGTGAAGCAAGAGCTTGGCCTTCCACTGTAGTCGCTCTTGCCGTTCTTCAGGGCTCAACTCGGCGGCAGTTAGTGCATCATCACTCACTGCATCACAAACTCCGTCGTTGCCGTGATCAGGCTCATCCTGCTCAGCCTCGACGTTGCAGAAGTCTTCGTCAGTGGGTTCGTCCACGATCGCGTTCTCTTCCGGCGGGTTCAGCAGCTCGTCGACAGACATCGGGTCTTTCGCGTCCAATCGCGACATCATGGCTGNCAGTGTAGCCATGAAGTAAAATAGTACCCTTATAGTGGTACAACTCCGGTTAGTGATTCCTCCAGATAATAATAAAAGGTGGCTTCCCGAGGCTATCACTATGGAGAGGATTGTCTGTACATTTATATGTTGATCGTTTCCAAAGCGCCTTCAGCTCGATGAGGCTACTCCGATACAACAAATAGGGCGTTTCAAAATCGACTGAAATGCCCTGTATTTCGTAGAGAAAAAGCCGGTGAAATACATCAGCTCAAGGGCTGATGTATTTCAAGATCTAACGTATTTGAACACTTCAGCAAGATGACTCGGCGATCACGACGGAAAGCGCGACAGTAGCCCCGACGCATAGACCCTTGCTTGGGTCTATGCATCGGAGTCAATGTCGCGCTGTACTAGCAGGTATACGCTCGATCTACGCCAACTACCTCCCTATCGATGTCCAGGATGCTGCCGAGGCCATATTTTGCGGCATACGCGGGCCGGTACACTGATTTTTATGGATACTTGAACCTGTACATCGGATCCCCTCATGCAGCGGACAAACACCTCAGTGTGCCCCTCGGCTAGGCGACAAAGACTTTCGGCAGCTATGTCGAAGGTATGCCTTCTTGGACGTGACGGCGGAGGATTGAATGACTCGGCGACGAAGTCTTGATGTGTTTTTGGCTTATCTGTCTGTCACTGACCGGATTTAGATTTGCTGGTTCTGAAATGTATGATTTGATTAAAAAAAGGAAGCAAAATAAGGCCCCGTTTGGACCACCCTTAATTGTACTTACGATTTCAGCTGGTATGCTATTTTGAGATCACAGGGATAAATCGTGGTTTGTCCGCGTTTGGCACGACAGATGGACGATCATAGTCGCGTGGAGATCCCACGATCTATTCTGTGTTCCCATTCCCGTTTTCGCGCCTAAAATGAACGAGCAAAGTGGACACAGCGACGATGAATTGGAGCCTGTTGCGCATGTCCTCTCCCTCACTGCTGCCTATTACGGCGATGTGTATTGCTGCAAAGAGCTATGCTACACGTCTGCACTGACAGGGGCTGCTTGGGTTGTAGAGCTCGAGGAGGGGCACTATCTTCGTATATTTCGGAACTTTCGGATGACCAGAGACGTTTTTGTGGTTCTGTGCGACGAGGTAGAGCGATCGGCACCGCTGTCTGCTTGGGCTCACATCGGGGTTAAAGAGAAGGTTGCGATTTTTTGTATTGCGTCTCCAAGAATGCGTCCAACCGCGATCTTATGGAGCACTTCCAGCAAAGCGGGGAAACAGTGCACAGATACGAAGATTATCTGATCGATAGGCTTGTCACTAATTTACCGACACAAACCTGCATGTACCTAACAAAGTGCTGCTCTTGTTACAGGCACTTTCACTGTGTGCTAGATGTGCTCTGTTCTCTCGCAGCGAAATACATCGTGCTACCTCAAACCCTCTCTGAAATTCTTGCGAGCAATCCGAAGTATGCATCTCAGTATGACAACTGTCGTCTTGCATTCGATGGCACCCACGTGGCAGCTTTTCTTCCTGAAGCAGATGCAATGCCCTTTCGTGATCGAACGGGTCGATTAAGCCAAAATGTTTTCGCAGCTTGCACATTCGATATACTTTTTGCGTTTGTTGTGTCTGGTTGTTTGTATACCATAGTATTTGTATCGCTAGCTAATATTGTGTGTTTACAGGCTGAGCTGCTGATTCTACGGTACTAAACGATGCTCGGCGAAGGGGTTACACCACACCACCGGGGCTATTCGACTTGGGCGATGGTGGATACGGACTGACGATAGAGGTGATGACACCATATCGTGGCGTGCGCTACCACCTTCGAGAATGGGGCCAAGCAAATTTGCGGTACGATTTGATTTTACCAGCATGAATGGCTTCAAGCTGACATGGTACTGTTTGTTTTTAGACCTCAGAACTACAAGGAGCTGTACAACCTGCGTCACGCTCAAGCACGCAACATAATTGAGCGAACATTTGAGGTCTTGAAACGTCGATTTCCAGTTTTATTGACCCCTTCAGAATCCAGCATTTCGACTCAAGCAAAGATGGTACTTGCGTAGTGCATACTGCACAATTTTATTCGACTTCAAAATGATCCGAACGACGATCCTGAAGGAGAAGTGTACGGCCCCGATATTTTGGAACAAGAAATAGTTACCAGTGAATCTGACAACACCAGTAGCGAGCCAACAAGACTGCAACGTCGTTCAAACAGCAAAGAAGCAAACGCTTTACGAGATAAGATTGCAAAAGCCATGTGGGACTCCTACTCGACGGACTAATCAAATTCTGCGTAAAACAATTCATACAAACGAAATACGCCCGGGTGGTATACTTTGGTATTCAGCCACTGTCCCTTCATTCGTTTTCATGAAGTAGGTTGCCAAGCCATAAATCGCGTACCTCTCCGGCCTCCATAACAACGAAATGTGTTGCCTTGTTTTCATCCAGCATCACATCAAACGCCCGAGCCATTTCAATGGCCAAGAAATGCTCCGCGTACACTTTCTGGAGAATTTTTAACTGCTTTCTGGGATGGCGTCAAAGCTTTCATGCGAGCAGTGCGGTTCCGCATTTCTTCAGCAACTTCAGTAATTGCGTCAGCAATCATGACCCCGCCGCTCTTGCGTTTGCGAGTCCCTTTTTGAGATTTTTGTTGGCGGTAGTCGCGGTTTGTTGAGCTGAAGATGCATCTTTTCCAGCCACGGACGCATTTGTCTGATCAGCATTTTCTGTTCCTGGTGCCGCATCTGAAACACTGTCGGATGAAGCATTCGGACCAATAACAAAATCTGTCGGGCATGGTTCGTCAGAGCTGAGGGCGTAGTCGCCCGTAACGTACGTGCATTCGAAAAGATCGACCAGATCTTCGTAGTACGGGACGGGTTTCGTGCAAAAATCGATTACTTTCGGGTTTTGCTGCATGCATCAGTAGCCATACGACAAAAAGTTATTCTCCCTGTTCAACCACGGGTAATGCTTACCGTGACGTAGTGATCCCACACTCCCTGTTTAACCACGGGTAAGGCTTACCGTGACATAGCGATCCCACACGTCATCTTGTACTAGGGCAACATTTTTGTTGGGATCCCACCCGAAGCCCGAAGCGGCTAACATGGCTGATATCATGGTGTATTTCGCTTTGAGCTGAGTATGCAATACAAGATAAGCATTCGAACCAACGCTAGCAACAGCAGCAGTGGTAGAACCAACCTTACCGTTTGCATCCGTGTCTTGATTTGCTGGATGGTAAGACTCTTACCCAACTCTTCGTTGATAGAATCGTGTACAGATACCCATGCTTCTTTCCTGAAGCTCGAGTCAGCACGCTTGCCATCCTTAACTTGGTCAGTTATGGCTTCGATCAGAAAGATGTCCATCGCCAAGGTCCACGAAGGCCGAGCAATCCCAGAAGCCTGTGCTGGCATATCTACGGATGGTCCCATCAACGCTACAAAGGCGCTTGGTAGGCTTGGACGTGATTAGTTAGTGGCGGGGCAGCTGATTGCTCGATGAATTGATTGGGAGAGCTGTCGCTGTCAAACTGCTTCCGTGAAATTCCGCTCAATGATGTAGTCCGTTGCACGACTAAGCTTGTGATACTCACTGATCAGAGGTTCTTCTGGTACTGCAGTCTTCTTGACTACTAGCGATGCTGTCTTCGTCTCTAGTCAAAGGTTTCCTTTCATGAAGGGAAATATTCTGCTCTGAGTAGAAATATTTCGAAAATGCCATTTCAGGACGATATTGCAATAATTATTGAGCGTGTTTGGATCCGTAAGGTTGTTCGACAATTACAATCGTTCATTGCAATATCCAAGATTGAGATTTGCCTGTCTGTTTGGAACCACGATCTTAAAGAAAATATCATTTTTGCCGATATTGCAATCAAAGTCAAATTATTGTGATATTGAGGTGGTTCCAAACGAGCTTAAGGCAGCGATTTTGAAACGCCCTCCATGTAATATAGCTGTGAAGTCGATTCAGATGCGTTTTATAAAAAATCCCTTGTTGCACTCAAGGGTCTCATTTTAATTGGCTGAAAACCCGATCATTTAACGAAAATAATATTCACTTGGTGCGTGCACTCCACGATGTGGCACCCTCGGCTCGCTGGATCTCTCTCGTGCGCATTGCGTCTTCCGCTTCATCGAAGCTGCACTCTCACTCGCCCGACCAATCTCTCCACCTGCACCATCTCGACTCGCAAGCCTGCACCATGCGCCGCCGTTTGCGTCATCGCTAATGAAGTTCTGACTGGAAAGGTCTCCACTAACCATTTCAACTACCAAAAATATCGCTCCCTAGTACATCACTGGTGATTGACACATTTGCCACTCTCTTTTTTATTTTATCTTTGACATAATTATCTGTAGACTCTGGACACCAACTCGCACTGGATTTCCAAGTTCCTGTTCGGTCGGGGCATCGACCTCAAGCGCGTCGTGGTGATCCCGGACGAGGAGGAGGCCATCGTCTCGACGGTGAAGGAGTTGTCGCAAATGGTTGGTCGCAGTGGCTACGTGTTTACCACAGGAGGCATTGGACCCACCCACGATGACATCACTTACGAGAGTGTGGTATGCAATAGATTGTCAGCTTTTGTTAAAAAAATGGTGGTGATAGTAACCTTTTCATGCTTTTTTTGTGGTAGGCGAAGGCATTTAGTCGTGGTGTTGAGTTCCATGAAACGACACTAAAAGGACTGGAAGCTGCGATGGCGAGCCGTGCAGCAGGAATGACGGAGGGACGCAAACGAATGGCTTTGCTGCCTGCTGCCTGCAAGACGCTCACTACAGAGTTCTGGACGCCTATCTCTGTCGTGGAGAACGTATACATTCTACCTGGTATCCCGTCGATGGTTCGCTCCATGCTCACATCAAACGAAGAGCATTTCGTTGGCGTACCAATCTTCCGCGCAATCGTAAGTCCTACCGTGGCAGGCTGAAGTTATCGTTGTGCTAACATCGTCTTTTGATGCGCAGGTTAAAACGCTGAAACTGGAAGGTGACATTGCAGCTCAGTTGACAGCCGTGCAGGATGCGCACCCCAGCATTGCGATCGGTAGCTACGTAAACTTGACGAAGGATGAGACAGGCGTGCGCGACACGAGCTTCAACACTCGTCTTACCATCGAAGGACACGATGAGACTGAAGTCAAGGAAGTTAGTGACGAGATCGCAAAACTCTTCGACGGCGAGCACGAACTTCCTGCTGACAAGTAATAGACTGCTCTCCAAGATTATACAGATTCTGTAATCAACAAAGGTTTTCTTTCAATAGATACCAGTGTCTACGAAATACCCAGGAAGCAGTTGTTGAGGACGATGAAGGTCCACATTTGTTTTTCAGTGGCCAGAGAAAATGATCGAGTATTCTTGCTCCTTTATCTCGGGAAACTAGCCGTCTACCTCGAACAACATGAGCAACTGGAACGAGTTTTAACAAGCCAACGAAGGAAACGGATATTCCTGAGATATCTCGATTGTACCAAGGCCTTCGACCTAGCGAGAGTGTCCCCAGGTCGCTTTCTCCCTCCGATCCATAACCGTGGGGGCGACTATTAGGGCACAGATTCCTTATCGCAGCACAGGCTGAATTGTTCCTGCAGTGCTGTTTGCCTGTAGAAACTGCATCGCGTTGCCTGACTACAGATGAGTGAAGAGCAAATTGGAGAGTGCAAAGCATGTAGAAGTAGCAAGTTAGCAACAATCGACAGCAGCATTGCGACAGTATGTATAGCTGTTGCTGACAACCTGCAGCAATTTCATTGAAGAATATAGTGCTGTTTCGTCGTATATACAGTACATATACTGTCAGAGATGAAAATGACGGAAATGCTGCTTTGTCCAGTACCATCTCAAGACAAGTTGCCAATTCATCCCAGTCACCTATCGCTGAACGAGCTGATCGAGCGAGGTTTTGGAGTGCAGACCCAATGCTGCAAGACACCAGTTGCTTCAAGCACTCAACAGTGTAGTTCACCAGATAATCGGAACAAACGTTGAATTTGTTTTGACATTTTTCTACCTTTGCTACGCTGACCATTACGCTGAGTTGAGCATGGAGTTGAGTACGTGGTGCAAGAGGGTGTACTGCGAATCGCGGAACTGCGCCGGCACACTGTTCAGACCTGTCTGCAATTCCTGCAGCACGCTGGTCACGAAGCCGGCGATACTCTGATCGCGCACGTCCATGACCAGCATCGACTCGCGCAGCCAGTTTAGCTTTATCTCTAGGTCGTCTGCCAGGTCGGCCCCCAGCTGCTGCACTAGGCACAGGATCAGCATCTGCGAGAGCTTGGGCGGGCGGCTGCTGAGGACAAGCCGCGGGTCACACTGCTGGCAGGTGAACGCTACAAGGTTTACGTTTTGCGCACCAAGTGCGAACTTGAACGCCTCCTCCCAGTCATTTCGTGCGAGGTAGTCAAGCACAGTGCCCTGCTGTGCCTCTAGCTGAAGCTCTTCAGGAGACTTTGCAACAGGGACTAGTGCTACGGCCATGCCTCCAGCATTGACAGCTGAGCTCAGTCGCTCCACCTGCTGGGTCAAGCCTTCCACCACCTTCGTCAGCTGCTCCAGTTGACTTGCGACCTTCGCGTTGCTGGTGTTTTGCCCACTACTCTCAAATGCACTGCGTGTGCCCTGTACGAAAGTGTCGTTGATCTGCTCGAACATTTTCTGTGTAGCAGCCTGGAAAGACGGGATCAAAATATCCTGGAAGCACTCACGGAACGAATCACGCACAGGCTGACGAACGTCTTCGACTACGCGCTGCACCATGTCGTCGACACCATTGGCCAGCTGGTCTGGCAGCGATGTTGCCAGGGAGTCATCCAGCTTCTGTTCCATCAGCGGGATCAGTTTCTCACTAATCACGTGCTGAAATCCATTCTGCACGGGCTTCATAAAGTTGTTCTCCATGGTGTGCAAAACGATACGGCCCATTGCAGGCACAAGCACGGACTGCAGCTGCTTCTGAATGGACTTTTCCACTTGGGTCGAAACCTGAGTCGTCAGGTGGTTACCCAAACTGCTCATAACGACACGCATCTGTTCACGGAGCTCCTCATCGCGCTGGAGCTGTGCCGCCTCCATTCGGCGAAGTGAAGCAAGAAGCGTCTGTTGTTGAGTTTCGCTCGCCGTATCGTCAATGGATGGATCGTACTGCACGGAGGATTCATCCTGGAATGCACGAACCGAAGATGACGGAGAAGAACGGTTGTAGAACCGCAAATTAGGAAGCATTCCATCATCACCAGTCACAGACGATGCTGACACCGACGCTGCATCATCACCGGTAGCTAGATGTAGCGAACGAGCACTGGTACTTCGGTTGCTTCGAGTGCTCCGAGCACCTGGCGATGAAGGAGTTGGGGGAAGTCCATTGGTACCAATGCGGAGTGGAGCATGCTGATCAGCGTTGCTTCCTTCTGTCTCCTCATCGTCTTCTGGGGCCTGAACATCAATTTCTGTTTCAGGAGCCGAAATTGCGGCAGATGCAGCCCGTGGGGATTCAGCTGCGGTCTGATACGAAGTCTCGATGCTCTCTCCTTCAGTTGTCACAGCACCGACCGATTGGCCAACATTTTCGCCAGCCTCGACTTCGTCCTCGAGCGAGCCGTGTGCACCAGGGATGTAGCATTCAGTGGCTGCCACGTGATATCGCTGAATAGCCTGTGTCTGCAAACAGTATAGCTGCATGGAGAAGTTAAGTCCACCCAGCGTTGAGGCCAAATCACTGCCATCGCGTGCTGGTTGGCTCTGAGCAGTACGGTTTAGCAACCCCATGCTGAGCACCGGATAGGCTAGAGCAAACTCTGTTACGTTGTTGAATCGGCGAGGTGTACGAGCGTCAGAACTGGAAGCCAGGTGGAAGGCATATACCAACGGTTTGGAGCGGTCGGCCACGAACAAGAACTGCGTAGTTGGGTCAAAAATTGTCTCGTGGAGCAGCGATGAGTCTTCCTGAGTTTCGTCACGAAGCGCTACCGTCTGGTAGCACACGGGGGTCGTGTTCTCCGTCAGCGCCGCATTCCACAGTGACAGACGTGTATTGGATTCGCCACCGATAAAAAGACCCGGTTGGTTGAGGAAGTTGCCGCCGTAGAAGTGGAGACTGTTGACAGCCTCACCGTGGAACGGCTCGAAGCGCTGAATAAACTCGGCAGGCTGGCCAGGAAGTCGGTCCTGAACGCGATACACTTGCACAAAACCATCACTGCCAGCAGTGATAACACACTCGCCGTTATTTGGCGAAAACGCCATGTCGTTGATCTGACCAGAAGTCTGGCCGCACACGACACTGATATCGTACAGGTTCTCGGCACCAGCGCCATCAGCGTCAACGTCCGACAGGTCAGCAATAAACACCACGCTTCCATTGGCAACGGCAATCTTGTTCGAGTCCGACGGGTGCCACTTCACACGCTGTGCTTGTGTCGGCACTAATTTGATCAGCTCGCGGCTCATGGGGTCGTTCTGAATCGCCCAGATAGCCACATGGTGGTCTGTACCCGAACTCAACAGCAAATCTGACTTGCTGTTGAAGAATGTCAGCTCCGTAACTGCGTGGTGCTCGTGCTTCCGCAGCAACAATCTGTCCACCGAACTCTGACTAATGACACGGATCAATCCATTTCGGATCGGGTACGAAATAAAGTGCTTGTTCACCGAGATGAGGTTGCCCAGTTGCGACGTACGTTCCGAATTGTACAGCGTAATAGGCATGACTTCCAGTGATCTGCTTTCACCAGGGGTGGACCCTCCACGCGGGTGATACTCCACCGTCTCTCCACTAAGTTTCACTCCAGGAGGCGTCGTCGGGGCATCAGTAGCTCCGAATCCTGTGGCACTACCTGCACGTCTAGGAGAACCTGTCAACGAGCTGGACGCCGATCCACCTACTCCATTGCTGCGATTGCCATCCATAGAGGCAGTAGTAGCGCTGCGTGGCGCTGCAGGATACATTCCTCCACTGGTAGCCGAGAGACTGGGCACTGGCTGGAACTGGGAGAAAGCTGGCGGTAACGGCGCCGATCTGGGCGGCGGGAAAGCTCCGTGGTTGGGCAGATTCTGCTGGAACTGAGGCAGCAGCGAACTGGGCGCACTCATGGGGGGAATGGGCACTGGCATGGGGCGCATGTGATTGCTAGCCATGGGCATCGAGCTGGAGGACGAGGCCAGGAACTGCTGCAGGAACTGGTTCGGACTGGACATGGTCAGAGGCTGTGGAAGCGGAGGAGGAAACTGTTGTTGTAGCTGCAGCAGTTGGTGCAGTGGATTGCTCTGCGTCACTTCGGGGGACACGTGGTCTAGCGACGAAAAGCGGGCTATAAGAGTAATTAAAAGGATAGATTCGCATGAGGGGTTTCCCTCTCTATAGGGAACAGTTATAGCGATGCTGTGGCGTACCTGCGCTGGGGTTGGGCGGCATGGGGGCACTACCGGGAGGCGGCGCCAGGCCGCTGCTGGCCGTGCTGCTGTTGCGGCTGTGGCCGTGGCTGCTGCTGTCGCTGCGCGCGCTCATGCTGGAGGCGTCGGGGGCTCGAGGCGTCGTAAGAAGCAAGATGCGTTTGTGGGCGGAAAGCAGAGGGGGGACTAACGGCAGGAGGGGCGACACAACAATTTAAAATGATTTTGCAACGTGTCATCTCTCCTAAGGTCAGATTAGTAATATTGGTGTTAAAATTACATTTCCAGTACAATCTCGATGGTCGACAGTGTCGATCATGGTTGCGTCTCGTCGGACAAGTAGGTGCATGTAGCTATTTAGCTGCCAATGGTGCCGGTCGGATGCTCCTTCTGCACTAATGCCGTGCGTCGCCCAGGAAGCTCTGGATATCAGTACACTAACTGGACTTGCAGCAACTGTGGCTTTTTCCAACAATGAAGTCGGTCGCTCTGGTCAGTACCGTGATTAGCAGCAAGATAGGTGAGGCTGAATAGAATGCAGAAAGAGTCGAATACCGTGGCACTCTTAATCGATAGCCCCAGCTAAAACTAATTGAACCTCTACGTCGAGTATCACTATATCTAATACTTTTATTTAGTAAGCGCTTCAGCACATACACAGCGGATGCATTCGCTAAATACTTAAATAATAATAAGTAAGCATTTATTTATTCAAGATATCGCTTTAATCCATCTTGAGTATTGCAATAGGAGCAGCGCCAGACAATAATTTGTGCATCTAATTTGCATACATGTACAAGGCAGTATAGCAGGTACGCATGGAAATTATGATTTTTGAAAACTTGGTTTATTCGTTTTCAGCTTAGGGTTTAGCCCTGCAGTTAAAAACATCGAAGCACTCAGGGCTTCGATATCTTGCAATCTAGTAGAGCACTTTCGGTAGGTCTAAAGTAATCTATAAACAGAGCCGTGACGGAGAGCTGGGGTAAGCTTTTTACTTGAGTAACAGCAACATAATAGGAGGACCGTTGATGGATTTTGAGCGTTGGGTGTCGAAGAGGAGCAAGAACCATTTTGTCCAGCGAATGCATGTAAGAGCCTCGTCGAGAATTGTTATTGCGCGTTCTAAGTCGAAGCCCAACGGGACATCCAATCAATCCAGCGAAACCGCTCGACAAATCTCCCAAATCATCAAACGCACTTGAGTTGACAGAGCACTTTATAATTTCGAAATCGTACTTAAGTGGATTTTCAAAAGCATCGGCGGTTGCTGCAATGACTTGAGAATTGTATTGGGGCTGTCGCGCCGAGAACAGTCAATTGGTAAATTTAGGCGGTTGACAATACGTGAAATGTCGCTTCTCAATTGGTGTTGCACGAATGTTGTTCTTGTCCGACTGGGTCAGCATTCACCTTTTTGGAATAGGGTCTCACGATTAACCCAGTTTACAGTCGTTTTATCTACGGTGTATTATTCCTAAAACTTTCAAATTATTACAAAAGTATCCATTCATGTATTTATACAGTATTGGCAAAAAGCGATCTGGCAAGAACTCTGGATATAAATATCCAGAGAATTTACGTCGAAATACTCGCTTTGCCTCAACGAAGTTGCACGACGGTCGTGCGCAGTTGGCGTATATCGAGCGCATGCCTGCTAGTACAGCGCGACATTGACTCCGACGCATAGACCCAAGCAAGGGTCTATGCGTCGGGGGCACCGTCGCGCTTTCCGTCGTGATCGCCGAGTCATCTTGCTGAAAACTATAATAAAATATGTCGGCTCTTAAAATACATCAGCTCGCTGATGTATTTCAAGCGACCAAATACAGCCTGCAAATCCGCTGTATTTTCATCATTTCTACGAAATACAGGGCATTTCAGTCGACTTTGAAACGCCCTAGTGAGTGCAACCAGCATATCGACTACCCCAGTCTCCAACAATGCTACCCAAGTGCACACGGTGTTCAGGAATGAAGCAAGACCCTCCAGATACACTTGTTAGTTGCAAGACAGATTTACCTATAAAAAGGAATATGCCTTTTATCAGTTTATTCGACAACCGGGTTGTTATTGTGACCCAGGTCACTTCCTCTGATAAAAATGGGATATTGTGTGACGTACATCCAATAACCTCGCCCACCCCGACATTAGTTTTGCATAAGTTATTTCCAGACGTGTCATCCCGCCCCATGCGACATTTTACCTTAATTTTTACAATACCTGTGTGATTTCTACTGGATCGATTTTATCCGTCTAGATTTTTGCAGCCTTGACCCTCAATACCTTATCTTCCAAACGCACCTGTACATCTACATGCTTCATGATTCAATACCTTTGGCATGGTCAAACACATATCAGGGTGCGGAAGTTGCTTTTTTCGATGTTACCATGCCATGAATCACGGCCCGTGATATGCCATTATGAGCGCCAGCAGGAAACCCCCATCCATCGCTCCGCATCTCCGTTGGGGGGATTGAAGTGTGCAGCGCCGTACGATGGATTCATAGTGGCACCAAGATATCGCGACATTCAATGCTCGATGGCACTGGCCCCTTCGCTTGACCGGCGCCAGTTGATGGCAGTTCCGTTGGAATTAGGAAATGAACGCCCCACCTCAACGGGAAGGAAGAGCTTGCTGGTGGTGTACTTCGTCAACCAACCTTAGTAAGAGCCACGATGCCAGCATCACAGCCGACGGTTTATTCGACTCCAGAAAGTTTTCGCAGAAGCACCTCGCCCATCCCGTAAAAAGATTCAGTTCGGACCAAGGCAAAGAGTCATCCCTCCTGTTCTTATCTCCGAATATATAATACCTTTTCTATTCCGTTTTGGGTCGAAGTTCCAGCTGTTTCCAGTTACACTTCGTCAAATTATGTAATCTCCAATATAACATACTCTACTACAACTCAATGAGCTACATGTATTATATTCGAAAAGATTTTCAACGGATAATTTGCGTGTTCAATACCATTGTACATGCTGTGCCCCTACGATTATAATATGGATAGGGTCTATCGTATTTTTTTTTCCGGGGTAGTAGTCTTCGGTGTATTCGTGGTTGAGTAACTCGTAGTGGAGTGGAATGCTGCTACCCGGTAAATAAAGTGCTGCAGCTCAGTCGATGGCATCGGGAGGGGAAAACCACCCGCCTCCCTACTTTTCCGAATGGGAGTTTCCGCGTACAGGGCCGTACGATGAACTCATACATGAGCAAAGATATCTGGACAACGCCGTACGACGCGCCCCACGACAGACCTGGCAACAGAGTTCCAGCGTGCTGTCCACTCAGCCTCCGTTGCCTCTTTCCACCTTCGAAGAGGGCACCGCGCGACAGTCACCGCCACCTTTGTCGTTAACCATGAAGCTCATTTCTCAATTCGCCTCGACTCCCACCCAGTAGCTCTCCAGACCCACAAGTACCCCCCCCCTTTCCGCCCACGATGACTTTAGAGTCCCCCAAGGCGGACCCGAAGCATGCTGAGTTCGTGGCCATGCCACCAACCCCAAAGGCAGCAAGCAACACCCTAGGGGACGAGGACGAACGCTACTGGCAGGCGTACGTCCAAGTTGAAGAGCTCCCGGAGCATGTGCCCCGTAGTCGCATCTCGGCGACCAATCTCGAGCAGAGTCAAGGGTTCAGCTCGGGGAACGTCGAGGAGGCACGCAAAGTGTGCGGATTCAACAGACTGTCGCCGCCCAAGACCGTGCCCGACTACATCCTGTTCCTGCAGCAGTTCCTCGACATGTTCATGATCCTGTTGTCCGTTGCGGGGCTTTTAAGTCTCATCGCCTACTTCATCGACACGTCGACGATGTTGAACTTGTATCTGTCGCTGGTGCTGTTCGCCATCGTGATCGCCACGTGCACCATCACGTTCCTCCAGGCGCGATCGACGAGCAAGGTGATGGATTCGTTCAAGAACATGCTCCCGCAGCAGTGCACGGTGGTGCGTGACGGCGTGAATCAGACAATACCAGCCGAGGAGTTGGTGGTTGGCGATTTAGTGTGGGTTCGGAACGGAGACAAAGTGCCAGCAGACCTGCGGATTTTACTGTGCAACAACCTGAAGGTAGAGAACTCGTCTCTGACGGGTGAATCCGAGCTGATCACCACCACGTCGGATGCCCAGGAGGACTCGGTGGCTCACTTGGAGTGCAAGAACGTCGTATTCAACGGATCGCTTTGCTTTGACGGGTCTGCACTGGGGTTGGTGCTGACAATTGGCGACAAAACGGTCATTGGCCGTATTGCTGAGCTTGCGACGTCCACTACCCCGCGTGAGACGAACATGCAGCGCGAAGTGAAAGCGTTCGTTCGTTTCATTAGTGTCCTCGCTGTGGTGATGGCTGGTACCCTGTTCGCGGTTGGTGCTATTCGGAAAGGGGGCGACGATGTCATCTCGACGTTCGTGAATGGCTTCTTGGTGATTATTGTGGCGAACGTGCCTCAGGGTCTACCTGCCACCGTGACATCACTGTTGACGGTCACTGCGACTCGGATGGCTGCGCGTAACGTGTTCGTGAAGCGGCTGGACTGTGTGGAGACGATGGGGTCCATCTCGTTGATCGCGACGGACAAAACTGGCACGCTAACCAAGAACGTTATGACTGTGACCGACACGTGGGCTGGCCGAGAGTTCGCGGCCCAGCCGTCCGGAGGCCACGTCGTGATTGAGCTGGGTGATAGGACAAACTACTTGACGGGAATGACTCCGAAAGCTGTCTTGGTTCGTGGAGCTGCGCTTTGCAACCGCGCGGCTCCCGATGTCACGAAGCTGGAAAACGCCACGCTAGCTGCGGACGTACTGACGAATGCTAGCGACGAGAAAATGACTGGCGCTGCTCGACATTCCGGTGCTAGAAGCTCGTTTAGCCTCTCTCGGCTCAGTTTCCAAAGTAATGTATCAGTTCGCGAGCAGCGCAAGGCCGTCGCCAAGCGTCAGTATACGGGCAACCCATCTGACATCGCGCTGCTCCGCTTCGCAGACTTGAATTATTCGTCGGATTCGACCCGCGAGGAGTACCCATTGGTATTTGAGATCCCGTTTAACTCAACCAACAAGTGGCAGCTGGTGATTGTGCCTGCTCCGGGTGAGAAGATCACGCAGCGCAACTTTGACGTATTCATGAAGGGCGCGCCTGAGGTGATTATCAAGCGGTGCAGCACAATGCTATCGGCGATGGGTGAAGAGATCCTGATAAACAACGAGTTGATGCGCGAGTTCACCCAGACGTACGAACTCTTTGGGAGCAAAGGACGTCGCGTACTTGCACTAGCAACACGACGTTTTGAGTCACCAAGTGCAGATTTCTCCGTAGACGAGGGCAATTTCCCGTCGGAGGATCTGTGTTTTGTGGGCATGGTGGCGATTATGGACCCTCCTCGAGACGACGTCCCGGAAGCCATCGCGAAATGCAAAGATGCTGGAATCAAGGTGTTCATGGTCACTGGTGATCATCCGTTGACGGCCCGTGCTATCGCGACAGAAATTGGTCTACTTGACGACTATGGTCGCGTGCTAGAGTTGTTGACACCCTCTTCGATTAATGACACANGAATGTGTTGGCGTTACGGGTGATGGTGTGAATGACGCGCCTGCTCTGAAGCAAGCGGATGTAGGCGTTGCGATGGGGCTAAACGGCAGTGACGTTGCTCGGCAAGCTGCAGATATCATTCTGATGGATGACAACTTTTCGTCGATTGTGCGCGGCGTGGAACAAGGCCGCATGATCTTCGATAACCTCAAGAAGACCATCGCCTACACGCTAACACACCTGTGGCCTGAGATCATGCCGGTGGCAATCAACTTGGCACTCGGGATGCCTTCAGGTATGACATCGCTGCAAATTTTGAGTATCGATCTAGGCACCGAGCTAGGCCCCGCCATATCAATCGCCTATGAAGGTGCGGAGCAGGACATCATGGAGCGTCCTCCGCGCGACCTGAAGAAAGACCGCCTGATGTCGAAGTCGCTTCTGATCTACGCGTATGTTGTCGCGGGTATGATCAATGCTGGAGGTTGTCTGGTAGCTTACGGTACCGTCTTCTGGCGTCAAGGCGTATCGTTCTCGGACTTGTTCATGAGTGCGGACGACTACTGGACGA
Source organism: Phytophthora podocarpi (assembly GCA_001314375.1). NCBI lineage: Eukaryota > Oomycota > Peronosporomycetes > Peronosporales > Peronosporaceae > Phytophthora > Phytophthora podocarpi. Next base: position 12,479 of record LGSN01000962.1, on the reverse strand, counting down.
GTGATGCCGAAGCGTTTTGCATCGCGGATGGGACGTGCTTTGACGAAGCTGAGCAAACGCATTTGCTCGAGCAAGCATGTGGTTCGTGGTACACCGCGTTGATTGTCTGCCAGTTTTTCCACATTTGGATGGTCAAGACTCGGCGCACGTCCGTGATCAAGGCCAGCCCGTTCAGGAACACCGTCACGATGTATGGCGCAGCGATCGAAATCTTAATCGTTGTGCTAGTCGTGTATGTGCCCGGATTTCAGTCGTTTTTTGGGACGGCAGCCGTCGACTATGTGCCATGGTTGATCGGATGTGGTACTGGAATCATCACGTGCGCGTACAGCGAGGCCATCAAGGCGCTCGCTCGTCGTGAAGTGCCTGGACACGAACACCAGCTCGTGCGTTGGTTAGCGTGGTAAAGGCAACGCGTTAATTAACATTGCTATAACATTGCTAGTGACACTCCAGTAAACGCAATAATTTCAATGACACATTTGAGTTACTGACTTCTTGAGTGACAGGTGTCAGCCAAGTATTTAGGTACAGGAATCTTGGCTTCCGACGCAGTGGATACGTGGGTACTCTGCCAGTACTTCTTTCAAGTCATGGCTCACTTCTCGATTAACTAAGTACACTACAATGGACTCGTCAGTTCGACAAGAGTCACGTCTCCATCGTCTTCTCCGAGCTAGACGCTCAGAAATCGCCAAGCTGATTATTACCACGACACACTGCATCGTGAATGGCAGTCATGACACATCGGCTCCTCACACGCAGTATAAGTTCCAGCTGAGGAGCTCCGACGCAACGACGACAGAGTGGACAATTAAGAAACGCTATTCAGAGTGCTACGCATTTCATCTCAAGTTAAGCCAAGATCCAACATGGAATTCGACCTGCGTCAAGCAACACGAATTATTTGGGCCTCTTGTCAAGATACTGCAAAAAGCATCAGGGCCCAAGTTTCCTCGAAAGCATGCACGCTATGATACCACCGCCATTATCCAAGAGCGTCGTCGAGGACTTACAGATTTTGTACTCACTTTACTGGCGGCATACACAGATCTGGAAGTGCTATTGACCAGCTGTGAGAACTTGGGCGTGAATCTTGGTGCACTCTTTGCCGACCTCCAACAGTTTCTGGAGATACCGCGTGAACGGAAGGAGATGGAACTGCGTTTGGCCAGATTTCTTCTCGTTTTGAAAGATGTGGAGATAGCTCATGGCGAAGAAGGGGATGTATCGTGCTGCATTTGCTTGAGCCACACGCATCCAAGCAATGACACACCTTTACTACAGTTGCTGAGAGCGAGACGCTCGGAAATTACCAAGGTGTCGATCACTGTAACAACTGCAATTATTTCCAACAACCACGATACAGCAGCACCTCACACGCAATACATCTTCGCGTTGAAGAGCTCGGATGGACCGCTGGAGTGGGCAATGCGAAAGCGCTACTCGCAGTGCTACGAGTTCCATCTCAGACTGCATCGAGCGATTCAATGGGAGTGGACGTGTTTGGGTCACCAAGAAGCGTTCGAGCCACTTGTCAGAATGCTGGAGGACGCAGCGAGACCAAACTTTCCCCTCAAGCATGCACGTTACGACACCGAAACTATTATCTATGAACGCTGCCAACAGCTTGAAGACTTTGTCCGGACATTATTGGAGGCGTACACAGATCTGGAGGTTTTACTGGGTCAGGTGGGATGCTTGCAAGCCATCACGAATAGCTTATCAGAGGACCTTCACACACTACTTTTTGATCTAAAGCGGTTCTTGGATATACCATCTACGTGGAAAGCAAGCATGGCGTACTCGACACAAGGCGTGCTGGACATTGAGACCCCAGAATGCCAGAGCGATGGTTCGCCACGCACCTTCATCGATGACAGTCGGAATGCGGCAATGGTGCAACTTCCTTGTGGACATCTTTTTCACGACGACTGCATTATTATGTGGCTTCGATCTCAAGACACTTGCCCAATATGCCGTCGAGTTATCAAATATCCTAGCTGACGATGAGATCTGATGGCGTACAAGTTGTCTATCCTTCAGAAGATTTGTGAGAGAATCAAATTAAACTAAACTCGATATCAGTTCTCGGCAAATAGTTTCACGAGGCATAGCTTCCGAGCTTAATTAAAATAAAGTATCCATCTCTATTGTAGCACATGCTAGTACATGTACGCGCTTGCAAACAAAAAATAAGAAATTTCTGCCTCAAACAACGCTACAGACGATACTTTTGAAGTATTACCGGTAGGGGTAATTTGTAAATGCATCCATGGCAATGATGCGCTGAGTTCATGTGTCAATTTGACACGAAAACTCAGCGCCTTGATCTATGTAGACTGCGAAATTGGTAGAAAGCACACATATGTTTATGCACCTTCTTCCAGTCTACAACCCCATCAGGCGTATCTTCGAACCACCACACGAATATTCTTGCAGGCAGGCCACTCACGTCTGTCGGACCGTACCGGTACTGACCTGATTCTCTTTATTCTGTGACGTGAACATGTGTAAAGGACCAGATACTATGTAGTACTTCGAAGTAATATATGTTATTGTGGTGTAGATCAGAGGTCGCAAACGTGTAACCAACCGTACCCGAACAATCGGCGCTTGACCGTGACCATGGACGGGTACGGTTAACCCAAACTTGCCCAGCATTAGGAAATGGACGGGTACGGCCAACCGAAAAAGTCGGACGGTTCGTTACGGATAACCGAACAACAAGCGTATTCATTATCGACTTTATTCTAAAGAAATTTGCTGTTCTTGTGCCCCCGCATTCACTTGTTGGTTCCTGGTTGGTTGCTTTCCGCTCTTTGACCGCTTTTCGTATAAGTCTAAATCGTCTCTTTGGGGGCGCTTTTGCTGTGTTTGATATCTAAAGTGATTCTATGGCGGGCTGTTGTTGCTTGCTGCTTTTGGTGCCGGTAGTACAAGAGTTATGTAGATATTTTGCTGCACGATTGAGTGAAATCGAGAAGCTCAACCTCGATTTACTGAAAGTATAAAGTCTAGGTAAGAACGAGTGGGCAGCACGTTTTCAGCTTGTGGGATTCGTTGCAAGATCCATTTTTGGCGATTTCAGCTTCAAGCGCGATGTCATACATGTAGAGCAATTTTTCGGATGCTAGGAAAGCGTTCGGGATAAAGAGGATAACACTGAGTCCTTCGGTTCTGGGCGACATCCTACTTGATCGCTCTAAGAACGGCGATTAAGGCATACAAATAATGCTAATGTATTGACTAAAGCCAACACTCAGTGATTCACATCACGTTTATGGTTAACCGAAACAATTGTTTTGGACAACCGTGGTCTACCATCCGAACACAGCGGGTGGCCGCGGCCGCCCTTAATTTCGCGACCAAGACTCACGACCGGGTACGGCCATCCGCCATCTTGCGTTTGCGACCTCTAGTGTAGATGTATCAATTGCTCAGTGGCTGTTGCAGCGTTTGGACGAGATTGATGTTCCTAGTGTTGCGAGCGAGCAAAGCGAGCGCTGCAACCCGATATCCCCCCCCCCCCACCANGGGGGGGGGGGGGGGGGGGTACATGATGTCCGTCGTCAATGTTGAAGTTCTCAAACGGACCGAGGATGTTGATGGGGATGACACGCGCATGCTCCTTCACTCGCCAGCACGGCGTCCCCTTCCGCCGTATGATCTCGGCGCTGGACAAGATGTGACAGTGCAACCTGCTGTACGAGCTCTTCGACACGTATACTACATTAAGTCTGCCGCAAGACAGTCCGCGACAGCAACCACTCCGGCCAAAGAGGACTGAGCCGTAGGTGCTGTTTACGGGTCATTCACGGTCGATTTTCCTAGCCAGCGATTGGCGGACAGCTGGATGAGATTGCGTCGACACTGGATATGTCAATTCGTTCTCGCATAGTATTTTGCGATTCCCTCGCTGTGCAACTATTGCATTCAAACCTGACACAGCATGTCGTCTGCATCACCCGTACCCGCCCCACGCGCCGCCGTCTGCGTCATCGCCAACGAAGTCCTGACTGGAAAGGTGCTTGGCAACTGCAACCTTCCTCTCTGTCTTCCGCCCCCTTTTCGTGCTCACAGAAGTTGCTATTTTCTCGATGCAGACGCTCGACACCAACTCGCACTTCATCGCCAAGCTCATGTTCCGTCGTGGAATCGACCTCAAGCGCATTGCGGTGATCCCCGACGAGGAAGACGCGATCATCAAGACAGTCAAGGAACTGTCAGAGTTCGTGGGCCCTAGTGGCTACGTGTTCACGACGGGAGGCATCGGCCCCACCCACGACGATATCACCTACGAGAGCATCGTAAGACCATTTGATGGATGTACATGATAAGATGTCCAAGTGCTAACTGTTTTAGTGTTGGTGTTAATTGCTACCAGGCGAGAGCGTTCGGCGTGGGCGTTGAGCTGCATGAACCGACGTTTGCTGCTTTGAAGAAGTTTGGCGAGGAAAAATTTCCCAATATTACATTCGACGACAGTGTCAAGCGCATGGCGATTCTGCCTGTGGGTTGCAAGCTACTGCCATCGTCGGGTTGGACGCCGATTGCTATTGTGGAGAATGTATACATCCTGCCTGGAATTCCTTCTATGGTGAAGGACATGCTGACCTGCAACGAAGAACACTTCGTAGGCGTACCGATCCACCGCGTCATCGTATGTTCGATGCCTCTTCATTTGTTTTTTGCTTGTTGAGCTATGCCTGCAATGATAGTGTTCTCATTTTTAATTGGTGCATGATGCAGGTGAGCACGCTGGAATATGAAGCCACCATTGCGGCCCCCTTCAAAAAGGTACAAAAGGAGCACCCGAACACCATTCTGGGTAGCTACGTGAACCTGACCGAGGAAAAGACTGGAACTCATGACACAAGCTTCAACACGCGTCTAACGGTGGAAGGTCGCGACGCAGAGGAGGTGAAGCAGGTTGGCGACAAACTAATTGAGCTTTTCAAGGGCAAGATCGCGGAACCTAGTACAGCTGTGTAGGCATGCCACACAGGTCAGTTTCTCGTCCAAGCTTGTTGGTAAATGACGCTAGACGTCCTATTCTTCAATTTGCTCGTCCGAAAGACGAGGACGGTCACGAACGCGAATCTTGATTCATACACAAACGACTTAGAAACGCGCACATTCCAGTCTGGCGAATTCGTTTCACTTTACGATGAATGAAGATATCGCACAGAGCATCTGGGATAGCTAGGAAGTGTTATGACGGTGAGATATCTGAACATGTGCATGTGTTTGGTCTTGACATGGAGTACAAGCGAACGCACAAGTTGAAGTGAAGAGATTCGCTTGTGACGTGGTTTATGTTTGACTTGAGTCCTTGGTGGTAAAACCTGCTTAGAAGGTTTGCTGATCTCTTCTCTAGCCTTGTACTCCTCGTATTAATACTTCTTCGTGTTTTCTAACCAACTTCAACATCGAACATATGCAGTCCGGGCTTGTGGCAATCAGCGAGCTCGGTAGTAAGTTGAGAAGTGAGTAGAATTGAACAAAACACTTGTCTACCAGTACACTACTGTACACATGTATCCCGTTCCTATTGCTACAGACCGGGCCCTGCCAGGGGGGGGGTTGTCCTGTGGCACTCCTCCAGCAGCCTCGAGCACCATCCGTTGGTAGTCGACTTCGATTACGGCGCGGCCGATTATGTATATGTAGTGCTGCTGTTGACGCGGCAAAGAGGATGATGCTGGTTTTGACGTGGTTGACCGATGGTGGTGTCTACCGCCACGCTGCTGTTGTCGTTGACGGGAGTGAGCAGCTCGTTATGGCGTCTGGGATCTCAATACTCAGGGTGCTGTCGTAATATAATACATGAAGTTATAGCTGGGCGTGTTAGTGAATCGTGGCAGTCGACGATATTGGCAGTGCAGGTTGCTGCCGTACAGAACAAACTACCCGGGTACCGTGGCGGTCATTCTCGCATCCACAATTATCAATTCTGGTACGGTGCAGCGAATCACGGTCAATAAGTTTACACACTTACAAGCAGTTAAACGAGGAGTGTTAGATATGCAGAAAGTGTTTGCCAAACACTGTACTTACGAATGTCTGGCAAAGATCACCAATTTTGACTAAGCTTACCTGCGATCTCTCAGCATCGTTTCTAAACAAAATGTATCTCGATATCTTGTCGTCTTTTGCGTCTTTTGACGCTTAGAGAGGCCGACTACTGTAGAGCTCACGGGGTTTATGAGAAGAACATCACATTTAAGTAACGCACGCACAAACCAGTTCAGCCTTTCAAAATACCTACTGTAGCTAACTCCTATTCCGGGGCAATAACTTTTCACTTTACTCCAATCGACTCAACGGCCACGGCCACCTAGGAAGCGGTTATTGCCAGTAGTGAGTGAAGCGAGGCAGTACAGCTGTCTATCAACGTTAAGCTGGCCCTTCACCCAGACGGTGTCGGGATAGGAACGGCGGGGAGGAAGCGTTGTCGGCGACCGGCAACCCCGGGTGGGTCTATAGGCTGCTTCCCGCAAGGTATCCCGGTATTGACATGCAATGGGCACCCAGAGCTCTTTGATGTGCAACCACAGAAATGTCTACATGAGCCCTGGAGCCCCACGGCCGAGGCAACATCAGTAGTCACGCCACATCCCCCATGGTCTCTCTCCACGGTCCCCACCACCCTACTGTCTAGCCGCCCTCATCGTGCACCTTCTTCTACTAGCGTACCTCGCTTTACGCTTGCGTCTTCCTCGTTCGACGATTGCAATCCGTGTCCGGCGCCAAGTCTTTCAGATTGGCCTTGAGATATTGCTAGTCCTGCAACAAATCGCAACTGAGGGTCGAGCTGCACACCGCAGCTCGCCACCCTCCTTACTACCGAAGCCCCCCTATCCTACCGCTACCTACGGCGCCCTTCGAACTTTTCGGACCTCTCTCCCTCTTCGGGGCTCCTGGCCTCTCATTCTAGCCTCCGACGTCGCCTCGCTCCTGCCTATACTTACTTCTTTACTTGGTGTTGTGTGTCGCTCCTCCTGCGATCTTCTACAGCCACCGCGTTCGCTACTTCAACCTTCCATGTCTTGCGAGCTTCTGTCGTCAACCGGTGGTGCCAGACAATCGATCCACACTGGCCATCGTCCGCCACCTTTCCTACACTCCTGTCACCAATCCTGCAGCTGTCTCCGCGCCGGCTACTTCGTCAGGTCAATCGTCACGCGGTTGGTCTTCGGCGGTTCGTGTTCACGGCTGGTGCCACGTGACCACTCCCTCTACTACACGCCACCCCCGGCTGCAAGATCGTCCGTGATCTTGTCGGCATCCAGCAGTTCCTCGAACTCCTCAGCAGTGAACCACCTACGATTCGTGGGCATGCCTGGTCTTGTGCCGTACTCCACTTCGTGCTCAACAATGTATCGCCCTGCTCGATTCCTGGTTCGGCGGCGCGCGCGTTCAACGATGTGGCCTGCTGTCGCCGCTTGTAGGAGTTGTGGCATCGGCTCCAGTTGCCGCGGTCGCCCTCGTCCACGTAGCATTTCGATTGGGGTTTGACTACCCGTTGCTGCACCACGACCTCTACCACCCTCATCTCCAGTGCCTTCGTCTTGATCGTTGGGTCCCACTCGCCGTGGTCCGCGCTCACTATCACCTGTTTCAACACTTGCCGTCGTCTCGCCGCGCTCGGTGGCATCTGCACGCTCATGAAGCCTGTCAGCAGTGTCTGTATCCACTCCTGCTTCCGCTGAGGTCCCCGACTCGTCACGCAGAACCTGGCGCCGCGCCGCCCGTATTTCTCGTGCCGCATCCGCTTCATTACGTCGCTGTTGTGTCTGTACTTCCTTGTCTTTGGCCGCCGCACTCGTCGAAGCTCATCGTTTCCGCCGCCCAATTCGTTCTGAGGGCCGAACTTGCTCCGCTCCCCTGTCCACTAATTCGGTTATAGTCCGTTCACCAGCCGTGGCTATTCCTAGCGACGCACCCTCCGTTAACCGGCCTGTCGTCACCTCTACCCTTTGGTCTTGTTCAACGTCCCTTCGTTGCTGGGTAGTAGGTGCGGCGGGGACTGCCTGACTCGTGCCCGTCTCGGCATCCGTCCCCTGCTCCTCTGTAGCCACCGTATTCCTTGTGGTACCGTTACCAGACCCTTCCCGGTTGACTTCGGCCATATCCTCATCCGTTGCGTCAATCTCCGTCCCAGCGTTCTACTCGACCAGTTCCCGGCTGATGCGTCCGGCGACGCTCCCTGGTGAGTCGCTTGGACAGTGGCAGGAGGCTAGGAAACTGCAGTGTACGATTGAGTGCTCCCCGTTATCCTCGCGGATGACTTCTCAATTATCGAAACCCGTATTCTGCACTACCTTTGCGGGTCCAACCCATTGATGCGCCAGCTTGGTGATGCCTCTCCCACGAGGGGGCTTCAACACCCAGACGAGATCTTCCACATCGAACACCGTGTTGTGCCTCTCTCGTCTGTTGTAGTATCGTTCTCATCGCAGCTGATCCTTGGCCAGTGCTGCTCGTGCAGCTTGTGGCGCCCTTGCCATGTTATCGACCAACTTCCTGTGATACTCTGCAAAAGGACCAGTTTGTGTGAACCCACTCGACCGCAGTAGCTCGTTAGGTGCGCGCAGTTTGCGTCCCATCATTCGCTCGTTCGGGCTAAGGCCGGTGCCCGTGTGTCGTGCTCCATTGTACGCGTATACTGCGCAAGGCAACCACCGATCCCAGTCATTCTGTGCCTCTGCCACGTAGATGGCCACCATGTCCTTCCACGTGCGATGGAAGCGCTCGATCAATCCTAATAGGGCAGGTCGATACGGCACCGGCGTCATCTGCTTGGCCTGCAGCATGTTCACCAGTTCCTCGATCACTTTACCGTTCAGTTCCGGGGCCCCGTCCATGACCAGTTCCCTCATCGGCCCGTGCACCAGAACCAATTTCTCGATGATGAACTTCGGTATGTCCTTGGCTATGTGCGTCGGTACAGCTGCCACCACCGCGTACCGCGTAGCGAAGTCCACGGCCGCCATTTCAAACCGGCTCCCATCGACAATCACGGGCAGTGGACCCGCCACGTCGAGAGCCCAGCGATCGCCCACGTTGCCGATTCCCTGACTGCGTAACGGAGGGATCACCTCCTTTGCTTTCGTCTTTCGCGTGCCGCAATCCCGGCACGACTGTACCCACCGTCGCACATGTGGTCCCATGTCCGACCACCAGTAGTTCACCGCGATCCGCGCATAAGTCTGCAGCGTCCTTAGGTAGCACGCGAAAATGAAGTCATGGTGCTCTCGTAGCACTTTCTCCCACAGAGATGACGGCAGAACAACGCGGCGGCCTCCGTCTTCTCCACGTATGCAAACGAGACCATCGACCACTTGTATTTCGCGTCCCCCGTACCGGCCCCTCTTCAGAAATTTCTGCACTGTCTTGCCGGTCGTCTGGTGCTCGCGGATCTCCTCATCGATCAACTGCCCGTCTCTGCCCTGCACTGGATGCCTACCGGGTTCTCGACCTGCGCCGTCTACTTCTCTCACCACTACAGTATTCACCGATGCCTGAGACAACGCATCGGCCACTACGTTGCTCGCTCCGGGTCGGTAAACAATCCCGAAATCGTACCCCTGTAGCTGTAACGCCCACCTGTGCAGGCGACCCGTGAAGTCCTTAGATGTCATGAGCCACTTGAGTGCTGCGTGGTCCGTCACGAGCTCGAATTTCCGGCCGTACAAGGACGGCCTGAACAGCTTCACCGCCCACACAACGGCGGCGCATTCCAAGTCCGTAATACTACACTTCGCCACGGCCGGCGAGTTCAATTTCGACGCATCCGTCACCAACAGGAACGGTCGTGTGAAGTCTGGGTAAGCCAACAACGGTCTCTCCGTCAGCGCTCGCTTGAAACACTCAAACGCTTCATGTTGGGACTCTGCCCAACGCCGCACTGAATCCTTCCTCAGCAGTCTCGTCAACGGAGCTGCCCTGCTCGCGAACCCCAGCACGAAACGGCGATAGTAGCCCGCCATGTGCACAAACCTCTTGACCTCTACGGCGTCTGTTGGAACTGGGAACTGTTGTACGCTGTTGACTAGGCTTGTCATCGACCGCACTCCGTTGGCGTCCAGTTCATGTCCTAAGTACTCCAACCTCTCCGCTGCGAACGAACACTTACTCGCCTTCAACGACAAGCCCGCATTGTCCAGCCGTTCTAGCACCGCTGCTAGCTCGACGACGTGCTGTCCTATGCCCCCTTTCGAGAACACTATGACGTCATCTAAGTAGACCAAGCAGCTTCTCCAGGTCAAGCCACGCAACACTGCATTCATCATACTATGGAACGTCCCAGGTGCATTCGCCAGGCCGAAAGGCATACGGATGAACCGAAACACTCCTCGCCTGGTAACGAACCCTGTCTTGTCGCGATCCCTGGCTGCAACGGGGACCTGCCCGTACCCTGCATGCAGATCTAGGCTGGTAAAACGGCGAGCTCCGTGCAAGTTGTTCAATGTATCATCTATCCGGGGCAACGGGTACACATCTTTCTTCGTGATCGCGTTGAGTTGCCGGTAGTCGATACAGAACCTCACGATCCCGTCCTTCTTCTTCACTAAGACTACCGGGAAGCCTCACACTCCACAGCTCTCCTCGACGACTTTACCTGCCAGCATTTCTTCGACTTTCTCGTCAATAACGGCCTGCTCTGCGGGCGAATACCACCGTGGGCGCACCTTGCCGGGAGCCTCTATGCCATTGTGGATCTCATGGCTTACGCTCAGCGTTGTCATGGGCGGGCATCCGTTTCATGGCTCTAGTAGCGCCGGGTAATTCCGCAGTAGTGTTAACAACGTCTCCTTGTCCTCTGTGCCCATGTCCCCGATTTCTAAGTCAGCCTCGTTGCTCAAGGACTCAGTTCGTGTCTTCAGTATTTGATCCAACCAGTATCGTACGCGGCCTTGGTCATATTCGCCATCCAGTTCCATTACTTGCACGTCGGCCTTCGTCGTGGCCCACGTGCCCAGCGACTCGCGCGATGACAATTTCGTGGTTCGGCCTTCCAGGTTCATAATCGGGATCGTCACCTTGCCCTCGCGCACGGTCGTCATCGTCGGTGCTAACAGCAAGTGCGGCTCCACGCGTCGGTCAGGAATGAAGATGCCCTCAGTCCCATCGGCTGCCGACACCGCTGGCTCGACGTTATAACACGCCCCCGTGCGGATGCGCGCCCGACGCACCAACCGCACCTTCGACTTCTTCTCACCTCGCTGCTCGCTCCATTGGAACGGCACTACCTTCTTCGAGCCATCCTCGTACCATTTCATCTCGCAGGTGACAAAGCCGATCTTGGCTCCGTTCTGCAACATCCAATCCTCACCCAGTAGGAACTCCGTGGATGCTCCATCCACCATCAGCGTGTCCACCTCCATGGACTGGTCGTACTGGGTGGTGAATTTGAACTGCCATTCGCCCAGAACTTTGGCCACCGCACCTGTGAAGTCTTCTACGTAGTCAACCGGTGGCAGCACATTCTGCTGTTCACCGTATGCTCGCCGTGATTCACCAGTCACACAGTACTGTGCTCCCGTGTCAATTTTGACCTGCTTCGTTTCCCCGCAGACTCCAACCCTGGCCGTTGGCAGTGAGTTTACCGCCGGAGTTCGTACAGCTCGTAGCTGGCCGACACGCATCGGACGTACGTCGCCCTCACTCTGCTGCACCCGTGGATGAGCATACACGCTCCTGCTATGGTATTCATACCGCTCTGTGTGGCGCTGCCGCCTTGGCTTGCCTGCCAACAGGTTGGTCACGATGAGTAGTGCGAATCCTTTCGCTTCCGCGTCTTCACAGCATAGACGCGTGGTCGCATTCGCTCCTCGCCGCCGACACACTTCCTCGAAAGCAAAGTACGCCTGCTCAGGGTACTCCAACCCGGCTATCACCTCACGTAGCTCTCGGCGTTCCTTGGCCTGTGCTTTACGCACTCTTTTCTCTTGTCGTCGACGCGCCCTTGAACGCTGCAACAGCTGGTCGCTTGTGGTCGTCCCGGCGTCCGCTTCATTCGCGTCGGTGCTCACCTCACTCGCCTGTTCCCCTTCACAGCACTCTAGCGTCATGTGGGCGGCCTGTGGGGTCCAAAATCGTAGGGCGAGCAGTTGATCACGAGTCCGAGGGACTGACTGCTCTCGCTCACGCTTGCCCCCAAGGCGCCGTTCGCTGTCGCGAGCTCGATCGAGTAGGTGCAAGCGGTTTTCGCACTGCAACATCTCGGGGGGCACGCCCTCATCTGCACCAACGTTGGTGATGACCGGGGGTCCCAGATCGGCGGCCGGTGTCGGCGACTTCACGCGCTGAGGCGTGGTCATGGCGTCCCGGACGCGCTGCACTGCCGCGATACTGCGCGGAGTGGCCCGTTGGGCCTCACTGAGCTTCGGAGAAGCTTGTGGGTCGTCACACTCTCCGCTCTCATACCCGCGCAGCGCCTCGTTCTCCGAGTCCTCATAGTCCACTTCGTT
>LGSN01000961.1:0-26769 GCA_001314375.1 Phytophthora podocarpi | reverse complement strand
CCGCGAGATTCTCGTAAAAAAGCGACGCAGCGTCATCCAACACGCACTTCACACTCGACTTGAGCAGCTGCTGTAGCCTCAAAAAGTTATCCGTCTAAGATTCAAACCTTAGCTAGCGCCCAACATTTTTCGTCAACTGGTAGCTCGTTTTACAACTCGCCCGACGATGCGCGGTACACCTCGCTCGATGATCCGCTTAACTTGGCACTCAAACTCGGGTCGTAGACGCCGTCGTACGCGTTGTCCGTGCTCAAGTAGATGTCCTGGTACAGACTCGGCGTCGTCCAGCTGAAGGTCTCATCTTCGTCACACGTCTTGTTTAACTTGTCCAAGTCACCCTCGCCCTGTACGAAAGACGCGAGTACCGTCATGCCGCAAATTTCATTCATCGTCGTAGTGCTGATGAGATTACTCATGGACGTGTACTTGAACGTGATGAGCTCCTTCTTGTCACCATCGAGCGCCTTTAACAAATACTCAGCGTACTTGCTTGGCGTCGTGAGATCCATTTTGCTGCTCATGAGCAATACACTGGCTTGGTCCGGAATTTTGGTGGCCTTGTTCCAGTACTCGTCCCTCTCGTAAATTATACCGTTGTCCTTGTAATTGCCAAGCTTGAGCTTGCTGCACACTGCCGATTTCTCTTTCGAGTATGCGCAGTACTGTTGTACCTGTAGGTAAGATTTCCAACCACTGATTGTCGCCTTTTCAAACCGCGCCCTCATCTCCGAAACTGAGGGCGTAGGTGCTTCCCACATCTCGGAAAAGACGATCAAACCGTCGAGTAGGTTAAATTGAGGACAGCGTCCGTGGCTTTGGCTTTGAGACGCACCGTCTCGTTCATCATTTCGAAGATAGAAGTGAGGGGGGACGCCGACATCCTTCTGCGAACAGCGAAGTAGTCGGTACACGACTGGAGGGATAAGCGTTCGGAGGCTTACGTCCGCGGAAAACGTCCCAAGTACAAACCGGAGAACGGACGATGGCGGATCGTGGGCGTCCTGATCCATATTCTCCGGTTTCAGCAGCTTGGCACACGTCGAGCTGGGATTCTTGTCGAACTTGGTCATCAAATGTTGAATAGTGGACTTGAGCCCTTTCTTTTTGAATCGAGAATTGCACACGCTGTCTTCAGAGCAGAGGCCTAGGAAAGCATCGCTGACGTCGCCATAGGCGGCATCCAAGGATGACAAGTTCATGAACTGATCAACCGAAGCTCCTGAAGTCGTGAAGACGCTGTCCATGACGCATGACGCGTTCCACCCACATCGTGCCGTAACCCACACCGTACAAAGTCGTGCTGAAGTCGTTCCCATACTCGGAGATGAAAGCCACCAAGTTCGTGGCAGCACTCGTAGTCGAGAAGGCGGCAAGGTCACCAAACTTCTCTTCCAGTTCTTGAGCGCACGCAGGAACTTGTGATGGCTCAATCTCGTTTGTACTTAATGCGGCCTGGGTTTTCTCGCACTTTAATTGCGTGCTTTGCCCCGTTCCGCGGTGGTCCATCGTGTATACATTCGCCTCGCCCTTCAGCTTCGCGAATAGCAATACAAGCGGGAGATCCACTGCATCGAGCAAAACACAACAAGGAAAAGTGAGCAATGAAAGATAAAACTAAAGTCATAATAGCTGGACATACATGAACCCGGTGCGTACCTTGGACCGCCCTGGAGAAGCCACACGTTGGGCGCTGTGCTAGGGTCACGCATCGAGGCTGCCATGCGCTTCACAAACGCATCGACGGTGGCGTTAGCCGAGTCGGGCGTCTCACAGATGCCAGGGTGACACAGCAGTGCCGGGTACGCTGTGCACTCCGCGACGTAGGTCTTTTTGTCTTCTGCGGTTGGGTAGGTAAGGTAGGAGCAGGTGGACCAGGTTAAGTTGGCAGCTGCTGAGACTTGGGCGAGTGTCAACGCCACAGCGACGACACGGTGAAGCAGCATGCCCAGAGGGGTTTTCGAAGTAAAACCAGCGTGCTCTACGATCATCAAACCAAAGGTATGTCACGACTTCGGTTCGACTGAGAAGCCCTGACGTCTACTCATTGATTCCGTTCAGAAGTCTACTCATCGGTAGTCTTGGGCCTCGATACTTGTACTTCTTTTTCACTGAAGGATGGCAAAATTTGATATAGACAGATGTCCACATTACCGTCGCGAGTGACGATTGCCATCATGATTTCGATCTCGCCTGCGGCTACTGCTACCGGTAGGACTGCGACTACGTCTGACGCGGTCCCGACTGCGGCTTCGGTGTCGTCGCTCGTGTCGGTCGCGGCTCTCGCTTCGTCGTCGATCACTGCGACGCTCACGACTACGACTCCTTTCTCGCACTCGCTTCGATCGGGATGAGTCCCTTTCGCTGCGTGACGGCCACCCTCGGTCACGACTACGGCTTCGCCGGCGCTCATCACGAACAGAAGCTAGCTTCGGTCGGCGTGAAGAGGATGCCGCTTCTTCTTCCTCCACGAGCTTGAAGTCGTCAGTGCCGCGCGACTTCAACCTCAAATTACCGCCGAGCTCACGACGTCCACCACCGCCGTTTTTGCTGACACGTCCGCCTCCATTCCTGTCATTAGCGTGCGCGTCACCGTCACGTTTGCTCGTCTTCTCCCACGGACGTCGCTTGACCTTGTTCCACAGCTTCGAAACCGACTGACTGAAGTCCACCTTAATCCGACGATCATCCAGCAGCACGTTGTTCATCTTGAAATACGCCTCCTCACAATGTCGCCGATCCGTAAACTCCACAAAGGCAAAGCACAACGAATCTCCCGTCTTTTGGTCTCGGATCACCTCCGACTTGCACGGACCAAACCTGCAAAAAGTCATATCCAGATCGGCACTCTCCGTCACGTGGTTCAGCTTGCACACGAAGAGCACTTCCTCCGGCGGCTTGACGTCTGCATCTGGCAGGTCGCCAATCATCTCGAGCACCACAGCACGAGACTTGGCCTCTTTCTCCCGCACCGCCTTCTCGATCTCCTGCTCCGTCCTGCCTTCATTCTCGTCCAGCTTCTCGTCAGCTGCAAGTCTCGGCTCCACCTGTTCCTGCTCCGGTCTCTCACGTGTCGGCGACGTCGGAGGGATCAGCTCGTCCAGTCCTTTCGGGTCTGGGAATGGGTCGTCCAGCACGTACGTGTGCTTGATCCTCACATCTTGGTAGGGTCGATAGTCTTTGTCCACAAATAACGCGTTGATTTGGTCCAATACGTCCATGCCTTCCGCCACTTCGCCAAAAATAGTGTGCTGGTCGTCCAGATATGCCATATCTTCAGCTCTTGTGGTAAGGTAAAACTGGGACGCGTTCTGATTGGCCGATCCAGACGCCATGCCTAACAGCCCACTGCGGTCTTCATGAGACCGCCCCTTTGTTTTTGGCAGCTCGTCCTCGAAGAATCTGGCTTGGGCACCATACAACTTGCCATAAATAGAATCCCCGCCGCTGCCCGTGGCTGTGGGGTCCCCCGCCTGTACCATGAAGTTCTCCTGCACATTGAAGAATAAACAGCCGTGATAGTACTTGGTCTTGCACAGCTTGACGAAGTTGGTGCACGCCAGCGGACAGTCTTCCACATACAAGTCTAGCACCAGCGCCCCCAGCGTCGTCTCCACCAGCACCGACATCTCTAAAATGACCACTGATTGGCCAAAACAAGAAAAATATCAGAATGTGGTTCACGCTATTTAACGTAAGTGTACACCATATTTGTTTGAGTAGATGAGCTGTGATTGGTTGAAACGGAGGGAAATTATTAGCCGCAGCTTTTTGTCCATCAAAACATGCTGGCGCAGCGCGGGTGCTTCAAGGGCCTTGTTGCGGGGCGTGTATTGCGCCCCACGCGGCGCTTCTCTCGCTGTTTGGGGTTGCATTCAAATATACATTCTTCCGCGGTTCTGTCAGTATGTTCACCTCCTTCAGTTCCCTTGTCTAGCGAGCTGCGCGAGCGTGTGAAGGTGTCGCCTTTGGCTCCTACCTACGACCCGACAGTTGTAGAGCAAGGATGGCAAGAATACTGGCAGCAAGCGTTGAGTCCAAACACACAGTTGAAGAGCATGACTACAGAGTCCACGAATAAGGTTTTCAGCATGATCCTGCCTCCGCCCAACGTCACGGGCGCTCTCCACATTGGCCACGCGCTGACCATCACTATCCAAGATGCAATAGCCCGATGGCACCGTATGCGGGGCTTTGACGTCCGCTGGCTGCCAGGACTGGACCATGCAGGCATTGCAACCCAAAGTGTCGTGGAGAGGAAGCTGCACAAGGAGCGGGGGCTGTCCCGCTACGATCTGGGACGTGAAGCTTTCGTAGATCAAGTGTGGCAATGGAACGATCAGTACGGAGACAGAATCATGAACCAGATCGACCACTTGGGGGCTATCGTGAAGAAAGACCAGCCGTATTTTACGCTGGATGAGAAACGGTCGGAAGCGGTGGTGGACGCTTTTGTCAAGTTGTACGAGAAGGGGCTGGTTTACAGACGAAGGAGGATGGTGAATTGGTGTCCGACGTTGCAGACGGCGATTTCGGATATTGAGGTGGATTCGGAACAATTGGAGAAAGCGACGAAAAATATGCTGCCAGGAAGGGAGAAGCCCGTGGAGTTTGGTGTCATGCATCGGTTCAGGTATCAGATTGCGGACTCGGACGAATTCTTGGAGGTGGATACGACACGACCCGAGACGATTTTTGGTGATGTAGCGGTGGCTGTGCACCCCAAGGACCCGAGGTATCAACAATTTCACGGGAAATTCGTGATTCATCCGTTCTCGCATGAGCGAATCCCGATCGTCGTGGACGACGTGCTGGTGAGCATGGAGCTCGGCACCGGTATGGGGTTTACTTCTAAGCTTAGTTAGATTCATCATGGAGCAAAGTTCTGAAACTGATACGACGCTTTTCTGGCATATTTTCTGAGTAGGTGTTGTGAAGGTTACACCGGCGCACGACCCCAAGGACTTCGAGTGCGGCCGTCGTCACGAGCTGCCTGAAATTGAGGTGATTGACAAATATGGAAAGTTGTGCGGCAACATCGACCAGCGATTTGTTGGGATGGACAGGTTTGATGCACGCCAACGTGTCGTCGAGGAGCTACAGAAAATGAACCTCTACGTGGACAAGGTGCGATGCTGTACTTCTGTCGTAATATACGTGGACTCTCTTCTAAGTATTCTTGCTACAGCTGGACCACCCGACTGCGCTATCGATCTGCTCGCGCTCAGGGGATGTCATCGAGCCGCTGCTCATGCCGCAGTGGTACGTTGACTGTAGCGCCATGGCTCAACGCGCAGCCGACAACGTTCGCAACGGAGTGATGGAGATCGAACCGAAATCGCATGAGCACACGTGGTTTTTCTTTCTGGACAACATCCAGGATTGGTGCGTTAGCCGCCAGCTCTGGTGGGGTCACCGCATTCCGGCGTATCGACTGAAACCTGGCACCGCTGGAGCTTCTGTTGCGAACGACAACTGGTTCGTCGCTGCATCCCTCGAGGAGGCTCGACAGAAGGCTGAGGCTGCACTAGGGTGCAAGCTGCAGGACGACGATCTGGAGCAAGATGTGGATGTGCTTGACACTTGGTTCAGCTCAGGTTTGCTTCCCTTGTCGGCGTTTGTAAGTTGTTGCATTGATATGCTCTTGGTGGACCAACTTCTGATTTTTTGCATGCCTACATGCTAACTTAAACGTCATGTGTGCATTGGTAGGGATGGCCTAATGCTGGCAACGACGACGCTGTCGCACAGGATCTGAGCTCTAGCTATCCACTGGATGTAATGGAGACTGGCTCTGATATTTTATTCTTCTGGGTAGCGCGGATGGCCATGCTCTGTGAAGAGGTGAGTAGCAATTGACCTCGAGATCTACATGTCAACTGCCCATTGATGTGCTTTCGTATTGCTGCATTGTTTACTTTTTGTAGTTTTCTGGACGTGTACCATTCGAAAAGGTGCTGCTGCACCCAATGGTGCGTGACAAGGCTGGCCGGAAGATGTCGAAGAGCTTAGGTAATGTCATCGACCCGCTGCATGTAATCAATGGCATCAGCATTGAGAAGTTACTCACGGACTTGCAGGTAAATTCTACATTGAAAGCTTTACGATAGTTCCTGTGCGAATGGTGTTTCGCATTCTGACAGATGTTGCGAATTGCTTAGGGTGGAAATGCTGGATCACGCGAGCTGAAGAAGGCGGAGAAAGAGTTGAAGAAGGAGTTCCCGAAGGGCATCCCTACCTGTGGTGCCGATGCACTGCGTTTCACATTGGCCTCATACCTTCAGCAAGGCCGACAGATTAACATGGACGTGCAGCGTGTCGTGTCATACCGCCACTTTTGCAACAAGGTGTGGAATGCTGTGCGCTACGCTCTACCGCTGTTGGAAACAACAGAGAGTGGCAAAGCAGAGAATGCGAAAGCATCCAAACCGGCAGACCTGTCTCTCTTGCGTGACAATATGACTCTAGCAGACCGCTGGATCATGAGTCGACTGGTAAGCTGGAGCATGCCAAGTTGATATCTCGTACAACACGTGGTTGATCATGACATTATATCGACTGTTACAGGCTGCCGTTGTGTTAGAGGTGAACGGTGGAATCGAGGCAAATCAACTTGCAACGAGCGTCGCAGCCATTCAGAGATTCTTTGTGCAAGAGTTGTGTGACGTTTACATTGAGTTCAGCAAGCCAGTGCTGTACGGCAACCGCCTCGAGGAAGGCGTCGATTTTGAACAAGAACAACGTTCACGGAAACGCAGTGCTCAAGCTACCCTGCATCGTTGCCTAGACTACTCGATGCGTCTGCTGCACCCTTTTACCCCATTCGTTACGGAAGAGTTGTGGCAGCGCATCCGAGAGGCCGACCCTCTCAACACATCGCCAAGCGAGCAGGACGTCGAGACTTCGATCTTGTGCTCGGAGTACCCAGAAGCGGCACACATGCACTCGTGGATCGATGTAGATGCTGAAGAGAGGATGGCGGTAAGTTCATCCCTCTTTACTTTTCTCCCTAGCAACACGCTCTGATCCGTATTCGTTTGATATGTGTCTCGTTTAGCTTGTCATCGACGTGATCCATGGAATTCGCTCGCTACGCCACACCGTCAAGGTTTTGGCTCCGAATGCGACTCCTGCGGGTGGCAGGTATGCTTGTCAAACAACCTCTGAATTCACGTGGTTGCACTAACCGGTTGATTGTCTTGATATTCCTGCACCATGTAGCGACATTCCTACTGTTTGTATCGTGTGCTCCAACGCGACTGTGCACTCCGAGCTGAAGGATGCGCAACGTGACCTCGAGACGCAATGCCGCGTGCACGTTGATATTGCTATTGGTGGCGATGGCTCTTCGCCCTCATCGTCTTCCCACGTGCTCACACACTCCGTATCGGACTCTTGTCGAGGTTAGTTCCAGCTTCATCGTTGCAGTCGTGGTGCCACTCTAACTGTTGTTGGTGATTCGTGACACAATTCTTGTTGTCCAGTAATGCTGGCTGTCCCGGACGACGCCGAGACGACGCAGCGCGTGACTAGTGAAATTTCACGCCTAGAGAAGCGTGCCTCCAAGAGTGACTCCGCCGCTGAAGCCCTCACCCGCCGCCAGCAGGGACCACACTACGCCGCCAAGGTGCCTGAGGCCGTGCAAACTCAAGACGCGCAGCGCCTCACGCAGCTGCAAACAGACTTACATGCGACGGAGAAAAGTCTAGCTGCGCTGCGTGAGCTCCAGCGACTTTACTAAAACTCGCTTGTTGCGAAACAGATAGACCTGCCACCAATCAACACCAAAACCAGCAATCTTGTGATTCGAGATCGTGTCTGCGTGAGTTACGAAACTAAAATGACTTCAAACCTTATTCACTGCCACACTCTATGGTAAGATGTGTGTTGGACGGATTATGGCGGACATCTACAGTACTACAGCGCTGGCCAAAATTATAGGCGTTGCGGTTTTTCGTGATTTTTTCGGCCAATCAGAGCGATTTCGAGCTGAAGCTGCACCAATGAGCTCCACTAAACGTGTACAATATGAGGGTGCTATTTTTTTCCGCATCAAAATTCGTTTAGTAGGCGAATCAGAATGGGTCCCCGAATTGGGGTGGTCATAAGTATAGGCGATTTTCAAACATGCCGTGTTATTTAGCTTTCTAGCGCGCTATAATAGAATCGAAGCACGTGAGGATGTGTTGCGAGTCTATACCAACCTTCATTTTTTGAAACATCGACCGGGACCCAGTTGACGGAACTGGAACGAGGCAAAATTTAGCGTTCTAAAGCGAAGATTTGAATGCTGCGGTGATTGCTAGGAACCTTGGGCTCTCCGACAACGATGTATGGTCATTTCTACGAGATCCGAAGGCTTATGGATCGCGAAAGAGATCAGGAAGGCCATAGAAACTAAGCGCTCGAAGGCGGAGGGGGGTGATCAGGGCGACTAAGAAGAAAGAAATGACTTCAAAACAACTTTTGACTGGGCTAGGCTTGGACGTTTAGAGCCTGACGCTGTGTAGGGTGCTCCAGGAAGCACCATTTGTTGCATGGCGTATCCGGCCGACCTGGAGACTCGCCACATCCGCGTGGGTTTTGCCTGGACGAGGCAGATGGTCAAGGACCGTGTCGGTTGGGACCGTGTGACATTCTCCGACAAGAAAAAAAATCAAATTAGACGGTCCCGACGGCCTGCAACATTACTGTCATGACCTCCGCGCGTAGAAGGAGACTTATTTCAGCTGTCGGATTCCATGAGGCTCTATAATGGTGTTGGGGAGGATTCCCGTCGCGTAGATCGACAACGTTCGCTGTTCTCACGGGACGCCAGAACTCTTTTGACAACTAGCAAACGCTAACGTAATGCATGCTATGCTTTATTGAGCCGATGTCAACGCAATAACGTGAGTATTCACACGCCGCGATCCGCACAAGGTTTTGTTCGAAATCTAAATGTGAAAGGTTTGGACTGATCTTGCGCTCTTCCCAGACTTCAATCGAATTGAGAAAGTCTGGAGAGTTTTGCCAGGGCTGTCTTCGGCGGCGGAAAGCAGCACAACACTGTTGAGGTGCTGAAAACTGCGGTACTTCGAGAATGGTCTAGACGTGACCTAAATTGGCTCCATTCTCCGGTGTCACCGGTGCCTGGCCGATTCTGCGCAGTGTGTACAAAACTCCGACGAAAGACGAATTACTACAGCTAACTAAGTGGCTTTATAACGCGCTAGAAAGCTAAATAACACGGCATGTTTGAAAATCGCCTATACTTTTGACCACCCCAATTTGGGGTCCAACCTGACTCGCCTACTACTGTAAGGGTCGAAACGTTTGTCAACCACCACACTCTGTCCTAAAAATGTGATGCACATCAAGGACAGTTCAGAGCATTCAACACGCAATGACGATCGAAGTACACTGCATATTTCCGAGCGGCCGTCTTCATACCGCACGCTGCAGCCTGTAGATTTCGTTTGCGGGCTTCAGACTACAAGATCTACTTCGCCCATCATGGACACTGCTCCCCCAGCACCCAGCCGACCACCAAGTGGTGATGCATTCCTCACTCCAGTCGGACAGACAACAACGCACACACTACGCAGTTCATCGTCAGCCCAACGGCCATCGCGTCAGGCGTCGCCGAGGACTCGAGCGACCTCACGAATATCTCGCACGCCTCCACCGCCACGCCGATCTCCTCGGCTGCAAGCTCCCCATCCATCTACAATTCATGCCGAGCGTCTACCCCCACGTATTCCAAAACCACGCGTTATTTTCTAGATGGAACGTGCTCATGGCCCCGAACGATGGGGATTCATTTTTCTTGTCCGCATGAACGTTTTGTGTGGACGACTTGGCCCCAAAGCATGGTGCATTTGCTTATTGCAAATAATGTAGTTGTAAGGGAACTTATTCTCAGGCGTCCACAGCTGCAGTAAAGGTTCACATGAAGAAATTATGGAATTGATGGCAGTGCCTCTCCTTGCACACTCCCTGCTCCCATCATAAACGGCGACTGGTACGAGAACGAGCTTGTTTGACTCTTCATGATGCAGTTCGTGTTCTCATCGTCCGAGTCGCCATATTCAGTTCCGCTTCGTCGTCCACGTAGAACCCTCTCTTCTAGAGTTTTCTTCTCTTAGATAACACATTGTTGCCATTGTTGCCCTGTTGCTTCATCACTTCGGGCGTCTGAAACTACTCTCGACAGTACTGGATCAGCACATTGAGCGTGACCATCTGTCTCCACTCTTCGATGTCCGCCAGCATGTGGCACAGTTTCCGGAAAGGACGCTGCAACAGGCCCAGATCACACCTCACTGTGAGCCTGTACGGCACTGCCCAGCATCATTGTGCTGGAGTCATTGAGTAGCGCGCTTATAATTTCGGCTAGCACGACCTTATCTTCGGGATCCACTGTGAACACTTTGCTGGTGGCGTTGGTGGCACATTTCCGCACGTTGGCAGACTTGTCGGCGCGAACTTGCGGATGGCAATTAGCTGGATCTGCAGGATACCCCGAACCCGGATGCCGGTCATGACACGGAGACCTAAGGCCCGGATGAGCTGGTTCTGACCCAGGTCCTGCTGGAAGCTGTAGATACTAAGCAGCGTCAGCTCCTGGTGCTGCGAGTTGGCGTCCGCAAAGTGCACTAGGTACATGTACATGAGCTTCTTGACCTCGACTCTGGCCACGTTATTCACCACATCCGCGTAGAACGCGGACACGCCCTCGCTCTTGGAGATGCTGGCCAGCAGCGCTTTCATGGCCTCCGGCTTCTCGGCGTGGCCCGCAACGCCCAGCTTGTTGTCCAGCAGCTTGCGGATGCGGGATAAGTTCATGCTCTCCTCGTAGAATTGCGCGTCGCCTGTAACAGGCCAGGTGTTTACCGCTACTAGCTTACACGTAACGTTGAGGAAGCTCGCAAGGATGCGACCAAGCCTGAAATCCAAGGCAAAATAACTCTCTTTTAGGTTAGGACCAGGGCGGCTTACCCTGGCATCATGTGAGCCACTCAAATTTTGGCTAACATCTGATTGGCTGAAATGGGCCTGACTTATCCACTTTTAGCCAATCAGAGAGTGACACCGCAGCACGTGCTGCTCACGTGCTGACCTACCTACTTATGTAATATCAAACCTACCTACTTCTACTTATGTAACTGGAGGGGCCCATTACATCGCCCGTGATGCTCTTCATCCCCACCGTCATCGCCATCTAGTAGGTGGAGGGGGCTGGCCTTTGACAATGACGACTACTCCGTCAAGTTGATGATGGCAGCGACGTCCAGATCCACCGCACGCTCTCCATCGCGAGCAAGCTTCTCCATCCGATCTAGTCTGGCACCAGCTCGCTGCCTCGAATCGTGCAGCTTCTTCAACTCGCAGTATCCGATACGCGGTGTAAGCCCTGGAAGATGTCGGGCTCGCTCTTCAGCGCGTGAAACACCTGATCCTAGTCGCCGAGATGACCAAACACCAGCCGCAGCACGTACCCCGCCACCTCGTCGTCGGTCACATGGCCGATCCGTAGCCCATACTTCTTCGCCAATTCCCGCCAGTTCCAATCGGCCTCGTGTTGTCTGTGTAGCACAGGATCAGGCCGTCCTTTACACGACAGTTAGTGCGCAACCCAATGATCGCTTCCGCAGCGCTAGTCGAATGTGCAGCTTGCACAGTGAAGAAGATGTTCGCTACCTCTAAGTTCATAAATAGGTATAAAGTTTCGAATTGAGGTTTGAGAACGATGCGCGCCAAAAGTTTGAGCCGACCACTACCACTTCGATAATTACTATAAAACGTGACATTTAACGATAAAACTCGGTCAGTTAGCTATTGAGACGCAGCGGAACACGGGCATACAATTTTTTACGCGGACGATTCGTAGTTGCCGAGCATCTCCAATGGCCATCACTCAGACAACGACAAAAGTCTGTGCGCACTTCAAAATTTCCTAGCGTTTTGAGCATGTTAAATAGCGTTCTACTAGGACCCCCCCCCACACACACACGCTTTCTATGGGATTTAAGTCTGGTGATAACGCAGACCACTCGAGAACATTCGCTTTGAGGACCCGATAGATGGCGATGCACCTTGGCGATGCATGAATGTTGATGTTTATCGTGTTGTAATTACAGCCGTGCATGTTGTCCCCGAAGGGTAGCAAGTAGTTCATCGGTGTGCATTGGTACTCGTTGGAGTCCTAGCATCCAGACAAGAAGCCCAACGCCGTGTTCACCTTGAAAGACCCCCCCCCCCCCCCAAACCACGAGGGATCCAGTGCAGACATCAGTAGGCTTCTTTTTCGCATCGCAGGTCATGCTAGTAGTGTTACATGCTATCAGGACCATCTAGGCTAGGATTGTTCTCGTCTGAGAAGTTTATTTGGCCCCCAGTTGATCTTCTCCGTGATCACTGCAGCTGTACCCATTTCTCTCGACCCAACTTGCGTCTAGCCATGGGCTTTGGGGTCCTATCAAATGCGAGATGCAACTGAAAAGAGCCAATCATTTACTGTTGCCTTTGACAACCACTACGGTGGTCCAGCTGAGCTGGCCTCGACACCGCCTTCGACCATTTGCAGTGAGAGGGGGAACAGTAGCGCTATTCGCGCGCGCAGCAAACGTCTTTACATCCTCTGCAACACGCTGATTAGCACGCTACAAGCGAGGCCGCGTAGCTTCACTCTCGACGTTGCCCATGAAATTGCGAATGTCACTAAGTTGTTGTTGCTACGGTTCGGTATGCCACGACCATCGAGCATGCAACGGAGGGATTGTTTTGCTAACACCACCGCTTTGAAGCAAAAGCCACAATAGAGTCAAGGAACGTTTAGTAAACTAAAAGTAACGTGGGGCTCGACGAAATCGGCCTTCCCAAAAGAATGATTGAATTGGAGGTGGGTCGTTCTCGTGTTACTGGTTGGTTAGCAGTCTCTTGAGAGCTTGTATTCACGTTGTTCCCAAAATTAACGTTACTAGCGGAATCATGACCTCACTTGAGTGCAATGTCTAGTCCTTCGAACGTCACAGTACCAGCCCTGATGGCGCGCTTCTCCAGCTCACTTATTATTTCGTTCACAGTTGATGCTCGGCAGAGGTCGGTAAAAATATTATTATCACTCCAGCTTCTGTCGCTTTCGTTCTTGAACCCATTCGTCGTACGTTCTGTTTCCCCCAGTTGATCTGGCGAGGAAGTGGTAATCGTGGCATCTCGTACTGCTTCACCAGTCCGCGCTCAGCCTCCGAAAGCTCGCCCGTTGTGCCGTTAAACACCTTCGTGACTGCCGATTCAAATCTTGGGTTGTGGGCAATGCCTGCGTCTTGGCAACAGTGCGAAATCCCGGGGAAATCGTCTAGCAAATGTCAAATACCCCCCCCCCCCCCCCCCCCCCCCCCCCGCGTAAGCCACCGTGATACCAGCAGTCTGTGAGTCCACCATGATGGAGTCGAGCTGCTCCAGTGTTGGTAGCAGGTGTCTCACGCATTATATGCTGGCCTTTCGCGGTACTTCCACCTCATCCACAAGTCTTAGTCAGTTCTCAATCTTGAAAAACCGCTGAATCATGAGGTAGGTGGAAGAACAGCGTGTCGTTGTATAGCAGAGGACCCAGTTCAGTCCGTTTTCGTAGTGGCCGCTTTGAGGTTAGTCACCTTGTTTACCATGGAACGGACGCTAGCGATTGTTGCTGCAGCTCCCTGCCATGGCTAACACACCCAAGGAGCGAAACACACAGCAAGGCGGCGGTGGCTTTGTTGGTAGGGCAGTTTTCTCCGGTCAGAACGATCGCGTTGCGCAGGTCCCGATTGTACACCTGTAAAATGAAGGCGATCAAATCTTTGTGCGATTCCGATATGTACTATTTCTCATCAAGCGGCGGCGAGGAGCCGAGCAACATTTCACGGACTTTGTTGTCGTCCACAAACATGGCAAAGACCGCAACGTAATGGGTGGGTTTGTCGGCCCACCCCGTCGAACATGATGGCGAAAACACAGACGCAATCTCGGCCTCGACTAGCAGCACCAAATACTTTATGTACAGCGGCAGTGATCGGCTTGAAACGTGGTCGGAAGAGCTGATCCCAGCAAGCTCACGTGTAAGCGGATTGACGACCTCCGCCAGTGGCATATTCCGCATACGCACCCATTCGATCCATCTGAAGTCAACCAGGTCTCTCTTGGCCACGTACTCGATCACATCAAACCTCAGGTTGTTTCGAAGCGCATTCACTACGACGACATACTTGCCTTCTCAATCTTTTCCGATGCATTTCACAAGGTGCTTCCGCAGGTTCGAGTATCCTGTGTTGACTGCACAGGCTGGCAGTTGATGCACGTGTAGACGACTCTGACCGCTATGTCGATGATGAAGTAGGATGGGACAACCTGTGGCACTCTACTAATCTGAAATCAAGACTTCCTCAGCGCCATTATAACAATTATGCTAGTGTGGAGTCGAGCAAAGGGCTTGCGGACCGACGAGCTGAGCTTGAGTGTTGCGCCGAAAGAAGCGCTGTTAGTGAAAAGTCGCATGTGATATGAGAGCGCTTTAGACTAGTGTGATCTCTATACCGTGTCTAAAATCGTCCTAGCCGCTGGCGTTAAAGGCGCTTCGGGTTCTTACCCGCACGGAAGCGAAACCGCTCAATTGTTCTGATCACGAGTTCGTGGTTCAACCACATGGATTCGTATTGCAATATCATATGAGACAACGTCATACAAAATGATACCTGCCCGCCATTTAGAGTTATCGAGATAATCGCCTCCAAAGTTGACCTGCCGTATTTCGTAATTAAGTGAAGTTTTCAGAAAAGGCCTGTTTTCGTGTTTGAGAATTCAAACTGTCACTAAACTGGACACTCACGCTCCAGAAGATCTACGACGCCGTTGAGTCCCGACCGGTAGTCCGCTGTCGCTCAACAGCAGCAGCCACACTCCGCAGCCGATCACCAGCAGCCATTGTAATGGGCCTACTTAGCCCAATACTTAAGCTTACACGTGTGCGCACGTGTATGAGGAAGCNATGCGGACCAGTCGTCCGCCTAAATGTAGCCATTGGTGTGCCTCACACCAAGGAAGGAAGTAACTAACTTCTCACAGAAGCCGCTTCTCTTAAGTTACAAGCGATGTAGCCACTGGTAGTGTAACCCCGTTGCAGCCACAGCTCGCTGCCGCTCCACAGCAGCAGCAGGCCGCTGCCGGACGCCAACAGCAGCAGGAATAACCCGCAGACTCGGCGCCGCCCTCACTGCCAGCTCAGTCGCCTCAGCGACCGAACCAATTACGGGCTACGTCACCGCACTTGCGTGCTGGTGAAGACCCCAGATCAGAGGCTTCGTCGGAGAGTGAGGAACCCGATGACAGCAACGATGAAGACTGGAGCGATGCTGAATCCGCAGAGGACAATGGGGAGGTGACTGCTGACAGTGCGGCAAGCGAAGATGGCGAGCAAGTTGAACAGGACATAAGTATCAATTTGATGGAAACGAATGTCCACGAGAAGGTTTTGAGCCTCATCCGCGCCGACGCGTGCGAGCGGCGTTGTCTCCAAGGCAAGGCACAAGAGTTGGAGAGCCTGGTCAGCTCGATATCGCAGATGACGAAGTCCGAGAAGGCGACAAGCATTTACACGATGCTAGGATTGCTTATGCAGACTGACACAGTGGAGCGCCGGTGCGGCAAGGGAAAGCGAGAGAAGTTCAACTACTACCTGCTCTTTGTGGGCACCGTTTGCCGCCCTTCGTTCGCACGCTGCCTCGAAGTGACACCCCTTATCATTCATCTCTACAAGATCCGCGTCAGAGACGGAAACATTGCCGCAAAATCCCACGGAAATACGCTGAATAAGAATGCGGCGACGGTCGACCTTCCGTGATTCGTGAAGTGGTTCACAGAATCCGCACAAGAAGTTGGTGAAGTTGTCCCCGTTCGCGTGAGACTGCAAAAACTGCCGACGGCCAGACCAGAAGTACTACAGCCGAGAGGACTATACTATGCTGCCTGCCTACTTCACGTAAGATTCTGTGGACGATGAGATGCACACCTACGTCAACCAGATTCAGCTGTGTGTGAGTGAACCTGCGAGATCAACGATGCGAAAGCTGCTGACACTGCATTGCCCGCAAATTCGAATCCATTCCGCGCGTTCGAACGTGTGCGACGTGTGCGCGATCTACCAGTCGCGTATGCGTAGCGGGCCCACCGCCGAAGAAACAGAGGAGATGAGAGTTCACACGGTATCAGCGCGTGAGATGCAATGAGTCTTGCTTGACCTGGACATTGATATCGTTTTGTTTCCCAACTGATATTGGTATCATTTCGTTTACCTCGGTATATTCAGGAAGGAGTACAAGAAGGACAAGGCTCGAGTTG
The DNA here is from genome assembly GCA_001314375.1 of Phytophthora podocarpi. NCBI lineage: Eukaryota > Oomycota > Peronosporomycetes > Peronosporales > Peronosporaceae > Phytophthora > Phytophthora podocarpi. The sequence goes on along the minus strand of LGSN01000961.1, from coordinate 10,416 downwards.
CTGGCCCAGAACCTGACACGGACGTTGCAGTTATTGTGATGGACTTCTCCCAGAACGGTGCCTTCGGTGTCATTAACGCCAGCGCAGTGGTACTTCTGCTCTCTCGTTGCGGTGAATGTGTTCGGCATCTTATACGAAAACGAGAAGACGCAGACAAACTACGTCTATGACGAGACAGTGAGCGGCAATGGCAGTGACCAGATCAATACCATGCTGCATCACTTCATCAAGACTGTTGTCGTGCCGGGGAGCAAGAAAAAGCTAGTTGTATATGCCGACAACTGTGGCGGCCAAAACAAGAACAACCTGGTCATCAAGTTCTTATTGGTGCAGGTCCAGATGGGAGTACTGGGGCGTGCGGACTAAAAGTTCTTCGTGAAGGGACACACGAAGAACTCGTGTGAAAGAGGCTTTGGGCACATCCGCAAGTACATCGCACGTCAAGACTGCTGGACGCTGGAGGTTGTTGTGGCGGCCGTGAGGGAGTCCGCGTCGTCAAACTGAAAGGTCCACATCTCTCGTGATGACGGGCTTTTCAAGGCGTATAAGCCGCTTGTTCAGGAACTCTACAGGAACCTAAAATGTGTGCAGCAGTACCAATGTTTGGAATGGATGCGGCCAAGCCTGGCGTTGTCGTATGAAGAAAGAACCCGAGCAGCGACCCCGAAGAGCAGGACCTGCGTCGAAAAGTTGACGGTGTCTTCACGGAAAGTGATAAAGTAACCCGGATGTTCGAGCACTTCTTCGAGCCGCTGCCGCTGCCTGCGTTGAACGCAGAGAATCTCTATACTATGCACTACGCGGTACGGCCCTACGTTCCAGACGAGTTCTAGAATGACGCGATCTACACAACTCCTACCAGTCAGCAAGGTGTAGCAGCAAAGGTAGCTAAGCAGTCTCGCCGTGAACACCGAGCTGTCATGGCAGCTGCGGCTAAGGCGAACCAGGACCAGCGTGGCAGAGACGACCAGGAAGAGGACGATGACGCTCCTGTGGCCAAGAAGAAGTGCGCAAGTCTACCCGAGGGTAGTTTACCGCCATGTGGCAACGTCCGCGGGCTCGTCAGAGGTGTTCCTTCAAGTTGATACTTATCTCCGGGGTAAGACAAAATGATACCTATTGGCACGTGCATGTAACTAATGTGAAAATGCGGATGAAGGTGAACTTTTCGAGAGGTTTCACTGCGCTTTTGAAGAAACGGAGGGTTTCATTGGATCCGCAGCGCAATTTTACACCAGTGTAGCCAATAATTTTTTTTTAGTTTTCGATCTGGGACGGGAGATAATGTTTTGGTGGGGCCACAGCTTCGTCGGATCTAACTTCTAGAAGCCATGGAGGGTCTCAAACGATAGCTAAGCTGCCCCTCTTTACAATGGTGTGCCTATATCGTGATTAGTACTTTGGTAGATTAGTATTTGTTTATTTGTATTTTGCAATGCGGTATTGAGCGTCAACAGAGCATTGCAATGCAGAATTGCGAGTGTCACTGCAGTACAATGCGCGATTGCTTGAAGCGTGGGTACTGCAATTAGTATGACAATCGTTAATAGCGCCAATAATGCTTGAAAATATTTTTTTTCGGACCTCTGATGCTCGCGCTGCATCGATATACTCTACCGTTTTTAATGTTGCTTCGAACAATGCCTTCATCTTAGCTGGAATTGCCACGCTCTCTTCAATAGCCTCGAACAAACGAGGAGGATTAATTGCATCGCGGTCAACTAGGAGCTTTAACCGCTTTTGTTTCTGCATGAAGGAGAGATCCGAGCCGCTAAACAAATTTAGGTGTGGTGTAGGGAATCTTCAAATTGAGACCGAGCCTAAACCAGGACCGCATAAAGTAGGCTTAGCTGAGTCTTAGGACTGGTGAAGAACAGTACTCGGTCATTTCGCCCAGTCGCCGAGTCCAAGGGTCGCCGAGCTGAAGAGTCGCAGTGATTGGGAGACACTCCATTAGTACTTGATATTTGTACAGGAACACAGGAAAGTAGGAGGAGGAGTCCCTTCAGGACCCCCGAAAGATATAAGATCAACAGAGTAGTATTTTCGAAATCCAAGACAAGTGAACACTATCCGGTAAGTCCCTGCACGGGCTGGAATATATCTGCCGTTGATATCGGAGAGGCATAGCTTGCAGGGTATTGGCTGGTAGCGCCAAGAGATTAAGGGTGGCCCGCGAAGGGTGTGTCTCGCTCCGCGTGAAAGAAACAAACCTCACCGATCTCGGTGAGTCGGTATGCCTGAGAAGCCAGGGTGCCGTAACACTTCTAGCCGGGTTGCATTTGCCTTGGAGAACCGTAAAGGCGCTAACGCGCTGTCGTCCATCCTTAGGCGGAGGACACGGAAATACGTAGAACGGAACTAGCCGAGTTTGACAAGGCTCTGGAAATGGCTGATTTGGTTGGTCGGTACTTAGCGAGAGTGAGACACAGCCTGTCTCGGCTGGGCCGAATCGCTATGGAACCATACCGAGCTCAGGCCTAACAACGCCGACCTAACTCGACGATTGTTGTGGTTTGTGAGGAAGACTCCACATCTGACGACTTTGTGTGTTTTGCTACACCACTACTTGTGCCGCGACCCGGGAACAGGTGTGTGCTTGTTTTCGTAGGTGCCAGCTAACCAAGTTTCGAGCTAGAAGAGAAGAAGAAGAGAAAGAAGGATGATTAAAGGATCGATAACCTCACACGACGCGAACCCGACGACGACCAGAGGGTCGCCTGTTGGGAGGTCGGACGCGGCGAGAGAATAGTCGGAGGACGTGGTGCAATTCGACGACGAAGAGGTCCATGACCAAGGCAGTGATGAAGACTATGAAGAGAAGACCGACCTCGGCGATGTGACGACCACCGCCGAATTACTCAGCGAAGTCGACGAGTTGTCGTTGCAGATGGGGCGTTTGAGTAACCCGCGCCCTGTCGAGCGGAACTTTTTAATCGCTTAGTTCGGGGATGATGCAGACGCCGACGATCAAGACGTTGCTCCATGGGACCGTCCAGCCCTGGTGCCAAGAACAACGAAGAATGCGGATACGCCGAGTGCGAACAAGATCCAGGCTCGACTCGGCGAGAAAATGAGGACCCGGTCAGAATGGATGATGATGCTTGCACCCGTGGCAATGGCTCAAGCGAAGTGGCTGGTGCTGGGCCCCAAGCTGACTTAACCAGTGATTACCACCAGCATCAACCAGCTCCTGCTGAAAGCGATGTGTTATCGCTGCAATAGCAGACCCAATATCTTGATTCTGTCCGATAGGAGCCTCAGCCGAGATGGAGCTGAGCTCATGCAATGGAAACAGAATCTAAGAGGGCTTTCGGTCTGGAGAGAGCCCACGAAAGTGTTCCATCCGCCGTCCGCCGAGTTGCGGGATTTCCAGGACTCGGTGATGATCCAAGCAAGGTTCTGCTACCGAAGACACCGGAAACCAAGCCGAATATGGTGTTCCGAGCCACTGAGGGTATTTGAGGACTCTCACATGAAGACGCAGAAGAAGGAAATTTTTAGCCGAGGCTGTTACGGCTACCTACGAGATGCAGCCGATGGAGCGGAACTCGGCGATGGCCAAGATGATGAGCCCCGCTATCGCATCGATTTAGAAGAGACGGTGAAGGATTACATCCGACATCTGAGCCTAGAGAGTGGTGGGGCGGAGCCCGGATAGTACTTGGACGTACGGTCCCACGCGTTGCTAGACAATATAACCGTGTTTAATGGTAATCATTACCTCTCAGACGACTCGCTCCAGTGACTTAAACGTTTCATCAATGAGAAGAAAGGTACAAGGATGCCTCAAAACGCCTGGTGCGAGCCGTTTTCGTTGTGTCTTGGCCGAGCGGCGAAGAGTTGGTATCGACAGCTACCCAAGAAGACTCAACAGCGGTGGAGCCTATTGAGCGATGCATTCCTCGACTACTACTGCTCACAGTTTGTCCAATCGGCATGGACTCGCTATAACTCGGCGCGACACAAATACAACGAACCGATCTGCGATTTACTGATCCGGCTCAATGGATATGTGCGCACGGCAATGTTCCAGTACGAGAATGGGGGGACCGATGCGGCGGATCACGTTGAACCCTTCTTGCTGAACTGTGGAGACGATGCGATAATGGGCCTAGTGTACTCGATGACATTAAGCGTGTGGAAACCATAATCAACCGCAGGATACTCGGCGAGAAACGCAAAAAGCAACGTGATCGCCTCACTTAGAGTCGCAGCCGAGATGTCAAGCGTGACCAAGCTCGGCGAAGTGAACCACGCCAAGATGACCGACGACGTGATGATCACCGCGACGACAAACGCGACTTCCGTCGAGATGACAGGCAAGGGAGACGTGATGAAGGTCGTGAACGCCGAGTGGTAGCTACAGATGTCTCTATCGACGACTTGTACGGGTCCACCAACCGACGCCAGTCTAGTCGGCGATCAGATTCAGTCGACTCGCCGAGTAGCCAAGACGACTATGAACCCCGAAGCGACCTCGACTCAGCTGAAGACCCGGACTACATTGATGCAGGATTAACTAGTAACCGGAACAGAGACTCCATGGACAGGGTGACTCGACGAGGACGTCACTGAACTCGACGAATCGCCCGTCTAGACCCTGTGATCGCCCGAACCGAATGGATCGCCGAGATCGCACAGATCGCCGAGACGGTTCCAGGGAACGACCACACTACGGACCCTGCGCGGCGTGTGGAGGTGCTAACCACTCAGCTCACTTCTGCCGTCGGCGTTGCAAATTCTGCAAAGAAGTCCATGACGTGGGCCAGTGCGAACTGTATCAACAGTACGAGAAGCTTGCTAAGTTCGTTCGCTCGTCGGTGAACAAGTCCAAAGTACCAGATGATCTACAAGACCTCTACACACCGAGTGATTTAAATTCAGTGGCGCGCCAACACTAGCTGGGCTGGATACTACCGGGCTGCCATAGTCAACTGAGCTCGCAGTAGAAGCGAATTTTGTTTTTGTTTTGTGGGTGAAGAAACTCGGCCCGAGGGATGGCGTTGGAATGGAAATTGGAACACAACAGACGGTATTGGAAGTGACATCGATGAGTCGAATAAAGATTCTCGCGTGATTACGGATATAAGAGCAACTAGGCAATCGAACGAAGCATAACAACCTACCAAGGTCGTACGACTACAACTCGGCGAGAGAATGGGGTGGTGGCCTTTGCAAAATTCGATCGCCGAGTTCGTATGCGAGCTCTCGTGATGGGAGCGGTGAATGATCGGCAGACAAAGATACTACTTGACATCGGGGCAAATGGCTCGGCGGTCAGCGAGTTATTCGCCAGGAGGCTGCGATTGAAGCGGCTTACCAATGAAGATTTGCAGATTGANGATTCGACGTAATCCGCGGCACTGACTTATGATCCCAGCTGGTATCCGGCTCGACCTGTACAACTCGACAGTCAAGTTACCCGATGAAGTGGTGGTCCCATTGATTCGGTCACAGAGTGCACCTGATGACACAGAGTATGGAAATCAAGTCACCGGAGGGCCGTCCGAGTCGTTATCTATCCAAAGTCGACTGATAGTCGAGTTCCGGCAGCAGCGGCGACAGCCCAGCGACTAGACGCATGAGTTATGGGTTCGCCGGACAAAAGACTGGATTCTCACCGTGGCCCGTTATCCGCGTGGACAGGCCACGAGGGTATTGCTGACTAATGTCAGCCAACGATTGGTGTGGTGCCCAGCTCCCTTCACGGTGGTTACATGGATGCCATACGGCATACTACCACCTGAAGCATTTGTCCGGATCAGCTCAACGAAGTATAGAGACTGGCAAGTACCGGCGTAAGAAGATCTCCGTCTTCGGTTCCTTACAGCAGCCTGGGCTGTTGGTGGCGACAACGCTGAGTATATTGACGAAAACGCCGGAGGACAGCCCGGCGTGTTTACCCACTTGGCGAATGACATAGCGTTGGAAGCCTATGCACGAGAACTTGCATTCTTACCCGACCTGACGGATATAGGGTCGGTTGAGCTCCGCTACGAGGGCGATAATGTTAAGTCGGCTTCGCACACTGCTGAGCAAAGGGTCCGACTCGTAGAAATCCTAACTCGACACAAAGCCATTATGATTTCGAGCGGCAATGCACTTCCATCACCGCTGTATGGAGTGGTGTGCGATATCGATGTCCAAGGGCATGCACTGATCCGACAACGAGCTCGGCGAGTCCCGCTCCGTCACTTGCAGAATTTGTATGAGTCGCTCAAAGGGCTTCTTTTTGCAGGACTGATTGCGTTTTCGAGCAGTCTATCGTCATCGTGCTCAAGAAAAACGGCGTGGATATCCGATATGCATTGGCCACAAGGTGGTGAACGCGGTTGCGGTGCTGATGGAATACGCAAAGTTGCTAGTGTATGACCTGCTGATTGAGCTAGCAAATTACCTCTGGTTCTGCTCACTCGATGCCGCCTGTGGATTCTGGGCAGTGATGATGACTCGACGAGCGCGACATATATCAGCATTTGTGTGTGCACTGGGACACTTCGAATGGCTACGTATGCCATTTGTACTTAAGAATGCACCCATGATTTATCAACAACTTATCCATAATACCTTGTGGGGGTACGTACAGCCTCGAGGTGGCTGGACATCGTACGTAGAACGAATGCGTCGAGCAGAAAACGGAAGCTACAACTGGGCGCGAGCAGTACGCTATCTCGGCTTGGACGTCAGACGCCGATTCGACGAGCTCGCCTACCAAGTTTGAGGTCGACCACCGAGCGACCACGGAGTTCGATCTGTTTTAAAAAGACCTGATCAACGGCCCGAACGGCGACAAGTTCTGCAATGGGGAGCCCGATGAGGCTAAGCTCACTCCGGTGTTTGAACGTCGGTCGTTTGTCGATGATATCTGCTTCGGAGGACGAACGTTCGACGAGTGCTTGGAGACGCTAGACCGCCTCCTCACTCAATTCACCGATTGTCGAATCAGCGTCAGCTTCACAAAGAGTATATTTGTTCAGCCCAAGGTCGGCTTTCTATCTTACAAAGTCTCGCAGGATGGGATCTCGGCTGACCCCAAGAAGTTGGAAGCCATAGCCGAGTTGCCGTTCCCAAAAGCAAAGAAAGGAATGCAAGCGCTCCTCGGAGCTCTCAACTACTACAGTTGGTTCATTCAGGGTTTGGTTGTGTATGGAGCGGTCCTCTACAGCTTAAGGAGACCGCCTTCGCTCCAGATGGTGATCTTACGGCGGCATTCACCGAGTTAAAGCAGAAGTGGCCAATGCTTCAATATTACGCCACTTCAACTCGGCAATGGAGGTACACATCATGCTATACGCTAATGAGTGGGCTCTGAGCAGCACACTCATGCAAATGCATGAAGGCACGTTACACTCGGTCCGATACTGCGGCCGCGTCCTCAAGCAAAAGTGTAGTTAACTACCACCTAGCCGAGAAAGAAGTGCTTGCGCTCCTCCAACTGCGGAAGGGATGCTACACCCTATTAGCGGGCAAAACGCACTACGTCTACACATAATTCTCGACGCTAGAGTGGATCTTTCAGTCGAAGTCATTGTACGGGCGAGCGGTCAGCTTCGCTGTGTTGCTCTCTCCATATCATTGCAAGATGAAGAGCGTGCGGGAACGATGTGGAATTTGCCCAGCTTCTCCAGTCGTCGATTACACCGTTTGTCGGACTCGACGAGTCGCTGAGTCACGTTGTATTACATCCAATAACTCAGCAACAGTACGACTCGGCACTGAGCTGGTATATGCACATGTGTCAAGCGACTTCGCAGGGCATGTCCTGTCATTTGACGGCTCGGCTAAGACAGAAACGTATGGCGATTACGGTAGCTGCTCATGGATACTGTGGCGGTTACCTTCTTGGGACATTGAGATCGCTGCGAATGCTCACCTCTTGTCTACCGCGGTCAATATCGCCGAGTATTCGGGTATGAACAATGGTGTTCTTGCGGCTCTGGAGCGTGGAGTGATCGACTTGGTTATAGTCGGAGACTCTCGGCTTGCAATCCAGCAATCCAAATGGGATTATCGCATGCAAGAACGATACTCTACAAGTTGAGTTGGCATGCCACAAGACCCTGACCGGAAATTTGAATTCCGTCCGCTACCTCCATGTAGTGAGGTGGTAGAATGCAGCAGCCAACTCGCTCGCTACTGAAGCCCTCGGGAACAAGGCAGGCCGAGTCGTTCTCAACATCGAGCGGAAAGCCGAGCTCAAAGAATTAAACAGAATCTCGGAAATGCGGTAATCGACCAAAGAGAACTGGGCTACGGTGCCGGGACATGAATGAGGTATCAGCTATGACTCGCAGCCGAGATCGCCATGTCCACTTTGAAGATGAACAGGTTCGCCGAGTTCACGACGATGGCACGACCAAAGAGAACTCGACGACACTGCTAACTAACTCGGCGGGTGCCTCGCAGCCGAGTTATGATTCACAGTCGCCGACTTTGAATGACGACTGAGAACAATATGAGTCTGCAAGCCGACTGCCAACGATGCGACAAACTGATGAAGGATCCAATTTGGAAGTCGACGAGTCTCGGAGTACAGAAGCCCGCGACATTGACCCCATAATTGTCTAAGCCGAGCGACGAAGACGAAGACGAATATCGAACGCGCAAGACGAAGAACTAAAGTGGTCGGATCTGAAAGCCTAGTTGAGAGGAGAAGTCGACAAATTGACGCATCGCTGAGCTGTTAACGCTGGGGAAATTGCATATGGCTTTGTGCAGATGCGAAGACGGGCTGTTGTACCACCAAAGTCACCGGCAGCGACATAGGGAACACGATGATCAAGACTTGAAACTGAGATTAGTCGTTCCGACTACGATGATCGACGAAACCCTGCCAAACTGCCACAATTCCTTACAAGGTGGGCATCAAGGCATTGTTCGATCGTACCACAGAGTTAGAGTCGACTATTTATGGATCGGGCTCTATACGGATGTGGTCAAAGATGTCCAATCGTGCGAAGGCTGCAGCATCAGCAAGAGCAAGCCTCATCTCAGAGGCTTCTCACCAGGCAATGTGGTCTCAGATAGGCCATTTCAAGTGGTATTGATGGACTTTGTCATTGCTCTACCCAAGACTCAGCGAGGAAACACAGTGCTACACCTTTTCCAAGACCACTTCACTGGATTTGTGATCGCTAAGGCCATGAGCGACACCGGGGCACTGGAAGTAGTCAAGGCGATTGAGGAGTGCATCTTTAGCAGATTTGGTGCGCCATCGCTGATTCGGCATGATCGTGACCCACGCTTCATGAGCGAGGACCTCCAGAAGTTCTCGGAAATGATGCAGTCCAGGTCGAGAGCTACGCTGATCTATAGACCACAAGCCAATCGTTAGCAGGAGCGATCAGTCAAGACCATGATCCAGACCGTACGAGGCTATATCGAAGATCCTCTACAGGCTGACTGGGACGACATCGTCGAGAAGCTGGTACATGCAACCAACAACTCAAGGGACTCAATTCGGCGCGAGACACCATTTTTTATGGTTCACGGCTGGAACGCCCATTAGACACTCAAAGCAATGACAGCTTCAGTACGACGGGGGCAGCAGAGGCAAACGAACTCGTCAAATGCTGTGGAATGGCATCGAGAGGTGAATCGGCAACGTGAGGGGGCTCTACGATAGCAAAATAATACCAACTGAGGGAGAAGTCCAGGCGAGCCAAATATCACAACTAATCTCTCAGCCGAGTCGAACAAAGGGCGATACCGAACTCAGTGACGGACAGAATAGTCGAGCTGGAGAACACTGAGCAGCCTGCCGAGTCACAGAAATCGCTATTCAAGGAAGGAGACAAAGTGTGGCTATTTATGGAGCGTGTCAAGTCTGGCCTGCCAAAGAAACTGGCTCATCGATGGCATGGACCCTTCCGAGTGAACACAAGGTGGAGGAGTTCTCATACGAGTTAGAGTTGGCCGACAAGAGTGGGTACCGATTCTATCCGGTTGTCCATGTATCCCGTCTGAAGGCAGTAACCGAACTTGGCACCAGACCAGCAACTCGGCTCGTCGACGAGCTCGATGAAGCTCAGCGACTCGACTTTGACGAGGAACACCTGCCAGAAGTCAGCTGGGAACCCGACGCAAATTCCAACCAGTGCGAGGTAGAAGCCATTTGGATGGCGAATTGCCGTTGTATATGAGTACCACCCGGTCTCAACGCGGCATCAGCTACGACGACCCGAGTTGGGAACCGTTGTCGAATTTGTCCTGCGGGGGATTGCTGTTCGATTATCTGCAACAGAAGAAACGTGAAAACCGTCTGCAAATGGTGCAAGTTGCAGACGAGGATTAAAAGCTATTGCACCAAATGATCAAGCGACAGCTCAGTGAAGAATGCAGGCTGAGCCGAGTCGAGAATATGCTACTGCATCAACTTACATATTGCATTAAAATCACGAAATGGAGATGGAG
>LGSN01000960.1:0-20493 GCA_001314375.1 Phytophthora podocarpi | reverse complement strand
GCCCCCCCCCCCGCGCTCTGGTCACGATAGTGGGTAGAGCAAATAGATGTGCCAAAAGTTTGATGCCACTGACATCAAAGCAAAGTCCGTCGTGGTGTTAGCGTCGCACTAAGTGTTCAGGTCGAAGCGGACGTCCAGTGTAAGAGGACGTCTGGTCTGTCAAAAGCCCCGCCCTCTGCATAGCCCCCCAGATGTCCACCAGAACCTCGAGGGCTTCGTCCTGCGTAAGCTGCATGCCGCTGCGGGGGGGGGGGGTACATGCAGATTCTGTCCGTGTCTAAGCAGGCCTCCGACGCCTCCTTCGCTGCTGCTTCTATCTGTGTGCTGGACCAGCACTACGGCTCCGGACTGACCGCCAGCCAGCCGTTACCATGCATGTCTGAGCGAATGTTTCGAGGATTTGCTGTTCGAAACGTCAACTGGAGTTTCATTAGCCTCACCCTCACCTCTCGCCGTGTGAGGGTAAAGTGAAGGTAGACAAAAGGTCCTCACCATACAGATTTTGGGCCAAAACATATAACGGGGTGGTGCCAGTCATAAACACACAGAAAGTACATACCATCATTCCACTGTCCGACACAGTGCCTGATCTGCCAGTTGAGATTTTGCTGTCAGTCTGAGCGCCGCGATCCGATCGACCCTTGGTACGGTGACTTGTTTTACTCTAAAGGTTTGACGACACGGCTGCTTAGCTTGCATTTTTAAGTGAAGGAAGGAAGATGGCAACGTGGGGCCCCGATCCAAGCGTGACTTGGTCGGTGTGGGAGATTACCGATTTGGACTTTAATGAGGAGAGCCGCCATTACACAGTGAAAGTCGTGTGGGATTGGCGTCCATCTCCCAAAAGCTGCCGCTATTACACGTGGGAACCGATTGACAAGATGGCTGAGACTCATCGCAAGGAGTGTCTGCTAGCCATTCGTTTTAAGGAGAGTGGACAGCGACATTTCTTGCAATTCTGCAAGACAGATGAATTTGGGCGGCGTTTTATTGCAGCCTGCTCAAGTGAAGATTGCTCGTGCATGTTTGCAGCCTTAGAGACTGCTGCATATCTCTTTGGCCGACCCGGGCTCGTTATTAAACGAATGGTTGACGTGTACGTCAATGCAGGCATCCGTCGTGTGATTGAACTTCGGGCTGGGAGCTCGTGGAAACAATTTGCTGGTCTCCAAACGAAGCTCCGAGATGCCGAAAGTGATATATTATCGTGAAAGAGATGCGCAAGCATTTTGTGCGCGGTGGACGTCGGGGTGCTCGAGTCCTGAACGAGCTCCCGCTTGATGATGGAATCTACTTGGTTGGCGCCTACAATAGTCAATTCTACGGTCACTGTGTGGTTCTACGGGTGGAAAATGGTGGTGCTATGCGCACGATATTCGACGAGGAAAAATAGGAATCGGTAGATAGCCAAGCGTGGATTAATTTCTACGCCTTCGTCCGACTATTCCGCGTGATTGTTGTGCGCAGTCGTTAGTTGGAAAACGGGTGTGGGACGCTGCCGCGTGATAAACGGAGCTATTCGATACCGCCACGAATGAGAAGGAAAAGTTGCTTTCAAGATAAATAGAGAGCTGATAAGGCTAGTATAACGGTAGCGCAACGGAATTATGTCTACTTAATGAAACTGACCTTTACTTGTGAGTGCTTACATCAAAAGACCATGAGTTCACTTGGTAGTTATTCCGGCTGGATGAATTGTGAGCGTGATTATTCTCGCTGGAGTAATTATGCAGCTATGGTTCTTATGACGCGCACAGACTGAGCATGACCATTATTAGATTAAGAAAGGTGAAAGTATTGTGCACACTTCTCCGTACAGTAGCACAATATCACTCAACGCCGAGTTACCTTCGTCCGCCGACCTCCGTATTAACGATGCGTGTACATCAAGCAGTGTGGCTTTATGCTGAGCATCTCGGAAACGACTATGCGCGCGGCTACGTGAAAAAGCGTCAGACACTGTCAGATTATGTGCGTGTTTCGCGCGACTCAACATTTCTGCGTGGGACTGAGATTACGGCGTGCGTGGCTTGCACTACCAGACGAGCAGAGAAAACGACTCATGAAGGACACACCTGACGTACACTTTCCGAAAGACTCCGACGGCGTTCTGGATGAGCGCAGAAAAGGTATTCGTCTGAAAAAGAGCAAGCCCGTCAGGACACCAACGGAGAAGACGGCACAACGAGAGATGACTTCAGGAGACACTTCGTTGCTAGAAAAGATGACACATATGAATTCTGCACGCTACTACAATATTTTGTGCAAAGCTCTGTGCTCATTCGGCGTATTATCGTGGGAGCTTGGTCGGGGTGATCGAGGCCGCAGTATCAAGAGTCAGGACCGCTGTCGTAGTGGCCAAAGTTCAAGACAAGCCCAAGTCTTCAGATGGCGCATTCGTCGCTGTTTGTGAGCGTTTGACATACGTGTTTGCCACACTTCTCGGGGCAGCACAATTCGACCCGGAGCCCGACAATGACCCACCTTCTCCTTCATTTGCCGACGCCAGAATTCAAAAGGCAAATACGCGCTACGAAGAAAGCAAAAGTGCTTTACACAAGTTTTGCCAGGAGTTTGCTGCAGAGGAGGAGTTCACCATATCGATCCTAGATTCAACGCACAAATTCTTCGGGGAAATATAACTCGTCGAAGAGTTAGATATAGGCAAAATTTAGTCGTACACTCAGCGCACAAATTCATTAAGAAGGATTCGAAATAGTTATTCGAAAAGAAGAGCAGAGTTGCTTTCCAATAAAGCAATGATTGTTTAATTAAGTAGAACATCTTAGAGCAGACGCTGCGTGCGATGATTTACCATTGGGAGCCTCTTGTAGTGCGCCACTGGAGGAGGACGGCTTGGACTTAGCGCTAGTTTTCTTCTTCTTCGAGCTTGTTTTTTTTCTGCTTCGAGCTCGATCGCTTAGTTTTGGCTGTCCCCACAAGTCTGTTTTTAAGCTTTGCAAGAGGATCACAAGCTCTGGTAGTGGTGTGAAGCTTCTGCTGAGCTGCCATAATGTGCGAGCACATCAGCATATTCGTAAAATAGGGACAGGACCATCTTTGAAGCTTCAGATCAACCAACCATCCGTCATGTGGTATACCAACACGGTGAGACCGACCGAGTGGCTATTTCGTCGCTATCTTGTACAAATGTTTTACCTTCTCACGCAGTTCCTCTTCCTCTTCTTCTTCGGCAACATCAGTACTGGGGCGTAGAATGTCAGATGACAAACTTTCGACAGAAGCACTCGACTCACTGCCCGATGAGTTTGAGCTTAGAACTCGATCCGACGTCAAACTAAGAAACTGGGCTAATCTGTGATGAGGCAGAGTGTTCTCAGATTTGCTGGAAGCAGAGTTTGATTGCGTTGAATGGACGTCGCTGTCGAACGTCAACCGAAACACGGTGTCTTCAGCATCACTCTCAGTTAGATCGGGGTTGTCAATTTCTAACACTCGCACGCGTGTTGCGTCGTTCGTACTTGTTATCGAAACGTGGGACGTTTCAATCATTGCTGCAGCGGCCTTTATCAAATCTGATGTTGGCATTGGGACGTAGTTTTGAGGCGCTGGGTTGACTGGCGTGATTGTATCGGTGAACTCGCAAGTCTTCTGTACGAGGCGACGCATGTGATCCCTGCGACGCTGGAGGTAATGCTTCAAACTCCCGTTGAGATTCTCACGAGGATTTATTGGTCGTGGCGAATCTCTCAGGCGTATGGAATATCTGCCACCTCCAATATCTACCGTGCAATCACTGCTGCTCAAAGTAATTCGCAAACTCAATGAGATGCGCTGTCTGCTTCCATTTCATAACCTCGCGATCTCTTCATTTTGTATATAGTCCAGTAGGCAGCGAGAAAAATGCATGTCGAGAGTCGATTTCATCACCTCTATTCTGTCTTTGACCGGAAAATGCTGGGTATGCTTGCGCACGTTATATAACACGTGGAAGAAGCACATCAGCTTAGTAGAGTTTGCAAACGCTGGAACGTTTTCAAGAGCTAGAAACTATGCATCCCCTGCATCCCTCACAGCAGCATCCGCGCGAAGAGAGACGCCTCGAATGTTACGGACCAGTTCCGTGAAGGAGCGAAAGCACTCGGTATACTCGTGCTGTGTTCGTCGGCTAACCACACAGAAAGCGATGTGACGCCAACACTGTCATCGTCTCCAGATCCAACATAAGCAAACTCTTCAATGTCAAGCTTCGCCCCAAACAAAAATGCCGTATCCTGCTGGATGTCGGGCTTGTAGCAGCGCGATTGGGCCATGTCGTGAACAGCTTTAATCGAGTTATTAATGTTTTGCTCTCTTCGAATGTGTTTCAGTGCATTCTGCACTTGAGTGAGGTTGGGCCACCCTCTGCTTGAAGCCTTTATGCTAGCCTTTTTCTTGAGATTAGTGAGGATGACACGAAGTGGAATCCCTATCTCTTCCTGCTCTGCAATAAAAACCATCCTAGCGCGGGTCACAAGTGGTTTAGGCTTCACACTGCACGACACAACGCCTCGTGAATGCGCAGAACTGTTGACACTTATACGCCACTTGTCCTGTGCGGTGCAATGCAATACCTTCCAAATAACACAGCACGGTCCAAATACACGGCATGTCTTACTGGTACACTTGAGACGCCTCTCAATCATCGTGTGCTGACCAACGCAGACACGGCAATGGTCGAAATTAACTTTATGGAATATGCCTGTGCAGCACATGAACTGGTCACGGTTAGCGTCGTGTTCATCAGCAGAGTTGTGTACTTCCAGTTGATGCCATGCCGCTATAGCTGCAGAGGTGGATGAAATTGCCGCTTGAACGCCTGACGCTTCACTGCTTCCTCATAGTTCGGTATAATTATGCTGCTCGGCCGTTATAGTTTCGCCCGCTTAATACAGTTGATCCCGGTACGGCACGATTTGTATGGCAATACCCCATCTTTATATTTGGACCCGCTAGTTGTATGTTCTGACCTCGAAATCTGTACATTTTGACACCTTCCTGAGTGAAGGTAGTGCTTGGTCCGAAACCTTACTAATTACGTGGATTTGCCAATTCATGAGCCGATTTTGGCATGTCAAGCTCAAGTGGGTACATCTCCGTACCCAATATGTGGGTCAACGAGAAAAGGGTACCATTGAAACGGCAAGAGTATGACCTATTTTTCGATGTGCTCTGCGATAATAACTGAGCGGTATAGACAGAGACATGGGTCGTTAAACATGCCGCAAGCCCAAATCTGAGAAATCAATTCATGACCCTTTGTTGTGTGCACTACACAATATAACCATACTAAAACCAAGTACTTTTCCCCACGCTGCAGAATGCCTGGTATTGTGCGTTCTACTCATATTTCCCTGGGCGGTTCTTTGAACCAACAGCCGAGCAATCGACCAACTTGTATAATCTGATCATNTGCGCGGATGAAGCAGTCTTACGAACCTGTCTCGGATCCGTGGCAAGGTGCGAGGCACTTTGAGACCGAGGTCAACCTTCAAGTTGAAGGTTGACCTCCGGGCAAGCGTGGCTAAGAAAACTATTTTGGCCAATTAAAGCAAGTCGTCGGTTTGATGACGGTACACCAATTCGGCCAGCAATTATACACTAATTCGTTCCGTTTTTGGTGCACTAGACATACCCACCAAGCTAGTCTTCAGCCGAACCGCTGAGTCGGCAAACTTTTGGTGCTGCATTGAGTACAGCACATCATTACTCGCGAAACCTCATCGATGACAAACCTTTGACATAGGAAGCGACGTTATTCCTTGCCTGCGTCCGCCCAGCAGGGTTGAATGTCCGAAAGCACGTAGAGCAGGTCATTCCCACTGAGCACCTCGTGCGGCTGGGGGTTCACGTATACGTAGCCGAAAGGCACGCTGCGTTCGTTCTCCGGGATTTCGACACGAGCTCTTGGGGTAGTTTTCGTCTCGTTGACCCACTGACCCTCATGAAGCAAGTGCACAGAAGACGAATGCAACATGGCGTCTGGGCGGCAGCGGTACAGTCCGATGACTAGGATCCCGTCCGAAGACAACAAGTAATGGAAGACAAACTCGAACGTGCGACCCACAAAGTCCAGCGGCACCTCCACTGCGAAGAGAGAGCTGCGCTGCACACCCATAGCTGACGACGTAGACATCGTGGGGGACACAGCAGCTTCTCCGAATCCGCCGGCCGTAGCAGGGGTGCTGGGTAGAGTGCCGACGCCTCCATCAGTCCAGGAAGCAAAGATGAACTCGCGTAGGATGTTCTTGATGCGGGCGTTGAAGAACTGGTTGATGAGCAGGCTGTCGCAAAGCGAAGTGCTGTAGGTAAGTCCAGCTGCAAACGCAGGCGACACGGCAAAGTTGCGTGCTAGCTCGAGTGATGAAGTTGAGGCAGCCGCCGAGTCACATTCGGAAAGTGGGAACCATCCACTGACTGTGAGGTTTTGCGCCACGAAGTGCACGTTCGCGCGGTTCACTAGTTCCGTGATGATGCGTGGCGCGTGTGTGGGTCCAATGAGTGTCATGATTGTCTTATGTAGCGCGATGCAAGCCTGCAATTGAAGGACACAAACAGATCACAAGATGAGACCTCGAAGGAAGCAACAATGCTCCAAAAACGAGAGATACGCGTAGCTTACCGCATCTTGGAGGAGTTCGGAGGTACCAGCCTCGGAGACTTCACCTTCAGCACCCATGAGGACGATGCGAAACGCGTGGTGAACTCCAGCTCGTCGTAGGGTGCTATGACGGAACGGGTTTCCCACCACGAAGTGTACGCCGAGGAAGCGCTGGAAGTGCTCGTAGTCTTCCACTTCGGGCAGTGTTGCAGTCACTATAACAACGGAACGATGCTGTTGCAATGCACGCACGCGCAGCGGTCCAATGAGATACTCGAGGTGGTGAGGAAACGACGAAGGAGAGAGCACGCACACTACAATGTGGCCGATCTCGAAGTACAAGGAGGCCACGTCCTGCACAACCGCCGCGTCTGCGGTAAAAGTGGCAAGTCCATCGGTAGGCGAGAGCCCACTTGTCTTCACAGTCAGGGGGTCATCATCATCATCATCCTCTTCTGGTTTCCAGGTGCCTCGGTTTTCCTGACTAAACGACGCAGGACTTGTAGCTTCCGCCTGCCAGTTCACAAACCGTGACTGCCGTCGGTGCGGTGACGAGACATCATAACCACCCAAGCTCTTTGGTGTGTCATTTCCAGTGCTGCTTCCGGTCATTGACGAGTGCTTCACCTTGCCACTACCGCCGCGTGAAAGATGTCTGGGTTTGGATCCTCGGCGCTGAGAGGTCCAGGCATCCGGCATGGTGTCGCTTGCCTGCATGTCGGTCACGGCGCTTGCCTGGCGGCGATCTTGAGCAATCACGAAGACGGACTCCTCTCCAACACACGTGTACGAATCTCCGGGGTTCAAAAGCAACTTACCCCCGTTCCCGTTTGACGATTGGCCTGTGGTGATCGCGAACACGATCACACCGGAGCATTGAGCGTACGCTAATGACGCCACTTCCGAGAAGGTCTTGCCGAAAACCACGGACGCTGGGGGTAACTCCACTGAGTATACTTCGTGACTCGAGCCGTGCAGGTATCGATCTTCCCATGAGGCATCCGCTTCTGGGGGCTCATCATAGTCACCACTCGTATCGTAGCTTGAGGTCGACGTGAGGCTGTACATGAATGTCGAGAAGCCCGGACACACGCAATTCTGGCCGAGCAGCGAATGCATGACCTCCGAGAAGCAAAGCACACTGGATACACCCAAGTCAGCCACAAGCCCTCGATTCGCCGACAGGTGAAGCTGCGCGAACACGCGAGCCTTTGGTGCCTCACGCCGAGAAGCAAGAATGCGCATCAACGCGCGGTGGTCACTACTTGCAGGCGTCTCCCCGCCAACGCGTCGTGCAAGGATGAAGATAGCGTCAGCTGAAGCGCAGGCCGCTCGCTGTGCATCATCGACGTCCAGCAATGAACCTTGGATGAAACTCGCTCGCTTTTCGAAGAACGGGTCCATGAGCAGCGCAATGAGCGAAGAGGCCGGCTCCTCCTCGCTCAGCACAACAACGTTGATGTCAACCAGATCATGGTCGTCGTGAAAGACCTCTCGAAAGAAGTGGTCGATGCGTGAAGGAGTGAGATCTCCGCATAGTATGATGTGCTTGCTGGTCGGCGACGGCGAGTGAGTCGCGAGCTCGTACGGGGAGAAAGAGCTGCCAAGCGCCAGAATTTGGGACACCTGGTACGGCACGACCAAGATGAGTACCAGAACGAGAGCACCCACACATACCTTAGCTAGAGGATTATCAGCGGGAGGCGACTGGATAGTCACGAACGCGAGCACAGAGTTAAAGAATGCGTTGAAGAACGTCCACTCCCCGAGGTCTCCGTTCGCGTACTTGGCGTCTGCGGTCTCCGCAATCTGAATGACGCCGGCTGCGACAGCAATAATGATCGTCAGCTGCAGGTAGCACAGCATCGCGAATTGCTGGACTGGGGACATCAGTCCGTGGCAACGACTCAACACAGCTTTGGCTTCGATGTAGCACATGACAAACCGCATCGGGTACACGAACCGCCAGTCGGAGATGCCATACCAGAGAGTGCTACACAGGAATAAAGACGCAAGAAGTTAAACAAGCACCTTCTATTACGCTCCGACAGCCTCGCAAGATCGGGTACTCAACTGGTACTGAAGGAAGAAAGAAGTTGGTAGGACAGGAATCACGACAGCGAGCGTGACAAGCCCTGGCAACGAGAGCATGTAATCCAGACGGCGACTAGAGAGGTAGATCCCTCGGAACAGGAAGTCCACAGCGAAGAGGCCTGCACAGACGATGTCCGTAACCCAGAGAGAGAACGGTATCTGCGTTTCCAGCAAGAACAGAAGCGTGAATCAATCACCTAAAAGTTGTCCTTGAAGCAAACCAATCGATTTGACGTACGTCATTGGAAGGGATGTACGTGTTCGCAATGTACGAGCTTGCAAAGACGATCGACGCCAGCACTAAGAAGATGTCCAGCCCCACACCGAACGAGCTGTGGTCCAGGTATCTTCATGAACGAGTCACTTAGTCACACGATCCAGACGAATAAGCTGAAAATGCCCCAGTTGTCTCGTACCGACTGAGACGATCACGACTACGCGAACCATGACTGTCGCTGAGGATCTTGGTGGTCGAGGATAAATCGCCGCTTTCCGGCTCTGAAGCAGCACGAAAACCCGTGTGCATTAGCAGCAATAGCAGCTACAATAGCCAGCCCGGATTAACTGTGGGTCCTTCCATACCAAAGTTCACAGCGTGCTGGTTGTGATGCATCGGACTGTGAAGTTGCTGCATCGCGCGCTTCACCGGCGAAATAGCTCCGTACGTGGGCCCCTGCTCATGGTGGAGATGCTGGTGCTCTGACATTGTTGCCTAAGACGGAATATCTTCCACTGGCGCGCGAAGCGGCGGATATAGCGGTGGCTAAGCGTCGCCCGATCTTTTTAGTCCAGCGGTGATTGCATGGTCTCCGCAGTTGTCATGACAGGACAGGATGTGGTCTCTATTTCCTGATGCACAAATATGAAAGGAAAAAATCCATCTAGTTGCACACGATTCACCTTCAGACCAGCCACTGACCTCCCTCAAGTCTCCGAGGTGACGCCACACTCTGTTGGCTGGAAGACTGGTCATGGTCTGTGGTGTCTACATCTGCGTCGCAGTCCGTCTGTCGACATTCAGATTCCAGACAACGAGTTAGCTGGGCCAACGTATCGGATAGTCGGGCTAAGCACCCACTCTAAGTGTCAGAGGCATCTGCACGTACGGTTCTTGAGGTACTCTGCGAAGTACCGGTACCCTGTACAGTAGCCTGGGAAGTGCTTGGCGGAGTACTCGGTGTAGTGTCCTGGCACGACTTGCTAGCATCTGCGGCGACAATGGCTGCCAATTCCACCAGTTCCCTTTTCGACTCTTCAATGCCCAATTGCAGAGCTCGCAGTTCTGCTCGTTTTTCAGATATTTGTGATGAACCACTCGCAGGTTCGTTGGCACAGAAAGCGTTCCTCGTCCGTCGGTATCGACGCACAGCAGCAACAAAGAGAAGCAGGTACCGCTCGATATCCCGCATGAGCACGAGACTGCCTGCATCCGTGGACACGAAACCGGGGATTCCGATACGACCCACGGGGTCGATCCGGTCCGGAATCGCCCATCGCTCCCCACGCGCGATAATCAACTCAATCATCGACGACAAGTCGTCTTGCGACGCGCGTATGCTGCACATGAGTCCGTCCAGCTCTTGGAGGATCTCAGCCGCATCTGCTACGTGTGGACCGACACCTTCAGCTGGTCGAGCCTGTTTCTTCTTCCCATCAGTTGAAGCTTCACGTTCTCGTTGGCGACGATCCACCGCCGCAGTAGCTCGCAGCAGATGCACGTCCACATCTTTCAACAATTGCGCACGCCACCCTCGCGCCCTGAGTGAGTTCTGATACTCGATGAACTCCGTCTGTTGGCCGATTCCGGCGTGCGTCGCCTGCTCGAGCTTCAACCGCGGACTCACTCGAATCCGATCCTGCTCCTCCTCCTCTTCAGTAGCAGTAGCAGTTGCGACACTCTTCTTGCCAGACTTCTGCCGACGCTTAGCAGCTGGCATCTTGTCCGCCGGCGTCCTCTTGGCTGTCGAGAGTTTCTTGCGTCGCTTCCACTTGCGTTGGTCCGCCAGCAGCTCGTCCTTAACGTCGTCGTCACTCTCGTCCTCCGCCTCGACCGACGTTTCCACTGCCTCCTCCTCCTGCTGCCGCGTCGGCTGCGTCGTCTCCACGTCGGACTCACTGGACTCTTCGTCCGGCACCAGGAAGCGCAGTCCGCCCTGTTGCAGAATGAAAGCGTAGAGTTCGCCCTCGCCCACGAAGAAGTCCTCGTTCTGTCTGGTCTCGTGGCCGCGTTTCGCCTTCTCTTTCGCGCCTGGTAGGTAGTACAACTTCTGCTGCTGCAGCCCGTGCGGCTCCACGATGTCCCAGCTTCGGTCTCGGATGATCTTCACCACTTCTTTGCCGCTGATGCCAATCTGCGCCAATAGTTCGCGCGGCGGGCGCGTCTCCAGGGACATGGCCACGCCCCCTCGGCTGCTGCGTCTCGTGCTGAGCACCGGCCGCGGCTTGGGCGCGCCGTCGTGCGGCGGAGACGCCATCTCCACCATGGACGAATTCAAAAACGCGGTGTCAATGTACTGAGCCAACACACTTTTTGTACTGATTAAGATTGCGATTTTAGCCACTCAGAATTCAAGTTCAAACAATGGAGCTTCTGAGTGGCTAACGAGATTTGCCTCAAACAAGACTTTGCATCACCTCAAATAGTTTCATATTAGTGACGTTCTTAAGTGACTGCGAACTTAACGGCTCAACCCACTTACTTGTCCATCAACAACAACAGCATGTGGCGTCTCGGCTCGCGTCTTCCGACGCTTGGGCAGCGTCTGGCGCCGGCGACTGCGGCCTCCTGCTCTCCATATCTGTCTTGCGTGCGATTCAAGCGCTCGGCTGCCAAATCTGGCCGGGTTAGCGCCGCATCCGGCTCCGGTACGCCCTCTACAAGGCGATAGCCGTCAATGTGTCAATACATTCTTAAGGTTGGTTTGGTGCAGACCGCAGCGCGGCGCTGACGATGGCCATCCGCCAGATCGAGAGCAGTTTCGGCAAGGGCGCTGTCATGCAGCTGGGCTCGACGTAGGTGGTCTGTGTAGGGAGTTACGGGCAGTTGTGACAAAAGTTGATGGTTGCTGTTATTCTTCATGTAACGTTAGGAAGATCTCGGAGCGCGTGGACGTCATTTCGTCCGGCTCATTGTCTTTAGACTTGGCTCTGGGAGTCGGTGGTATCCCGAGAGGGTGCGTACAGTGCTGCTAAAGTGTTGAAATTTGGATTGCAACTTTTGACATTTTGGTGGCTGGTACATGTAGACGGGTGGTGGAGATCTACGGCCCCGAGAGCTCTGGCAAGACGACGCTGGCTCTGAGTTGCATTGCTCAGGCGCAGAAGACCGAGGGTGGAGTATGTGCCTTCATCGACGCGGAGCACGCCATTGATGCGCACTACGCCAAGGCTCTGGGAGTCGACATCGACGCCCTGTACGTCTCGCAGCCGGACTCAGGTGAAGAAGCGCTGGAGATCGCTGACACGCTCATCAGATCGGGGGCAGTGGACCTCGTCGTGCTGGACAGTGTGGCTGCACTCGTGCCACGTGCAGAGCTGGAGGGTGAGATGGGAGACCAGCAGATTGCTCTGCAGGCGCGACTCATGAGTCAGGCGCTGCGCAAATTGACCGGGTCGCTGTCCAAATCCAACTGCACCATTATTTTCCTGAACCAGATCCGTCAGAAGGTGGGCATCATCTTTGGGTCTCCCGAGGTGACGTCCGGTGGCACGGCGTTGCGCTACTACGCGTCGGTGCGGCTGGACATCCGCCGCAAGACGGCCATCAAGGAGGGCGACCAGGTCGTCGGCAACGAGACGGTGGTCAAGGTGGCCAAGAACAAGCTGGCGTCGCCTTTTAAGGTCGCGAACTTCGACATGATGTTCGGGCGCGGTATCGACCGCCAATCGGAGCTGGTAAGGCAATCTTCCTGCTGCTGTATTGGTGTGGAGTGTGGAGTGAATGAGATGAGATGAGATGAGATGAGATGAGATGAGATGAGATGAGATGAGATGAGATGAGATGACTCATTGCCAGTTGATTGTACAGCTTGACTTGGGTGTCCAGCGCGGTCTGTTGAAGCGCTCGGGCGCGTGGTACAGTATCGCTGGGAGCGATGGTGCGACTTGGCGGCCGTATCCGACGTAAAAGATTTGTGCTGGGTGCTGACATTGTGTGATGTGCTCGATTGCAGAACCTATTGCTCAGGGCAAGGCCAAGGCGAAGATATTCCTGCAGGAAAACCCTGAGATCGCGAAAGACCTCGAAGCAAAGCTGCGTCAGATGCTCTTCGAGCCGATGGGGGCTGTGGAGGAAGTTGAGGAGGCTAGCGTGGAAGCAGACAGCGAAGTGGCCGACGAGGACGAGTCAAATGCTACATCAACCGAAGAAGTCGGTGAGGTGGACAGTGACGCTAGCAATGAAGATGAGAAGATCACGATGTGAGAACACGCTAGATGAAGCGGTTTCGTGAACGTCTTCAACTATCTCGTGGCTTTTTATTTTTTTGCAATGTTGAAATTCGCTCGCTTGGATCAGAAGCCCGTGAACTGCTCGCTTGTATTCTGCTTTTGTTACGGTGTGTTGTTTCCTCGTTGTCTGAAGGTTGGCGAGCACGGTAGTCGCTCTCTGGACACGGTCTTGCGACGCCAGCAGCGTAAGTAGTTCACTCACGTGCGACCTAGAGACCGAGCTCTAAATATGAAGCCCACAAATACAGACTAGACCCACTAAAATGCCATACTGAACGACGTCGGCGGAAGTACATTCGCCACCTGGCACCGCTCAGCCTTCGAGTAGCGCTTCTTGATCACCGCCAAGTTGTTTGACGGCGAGTTAGAGTACAGCGTCTGAAGCTCTCCCATACACTCTTTCAGGTCCGACCAGTTGTACTGGCAAGCATCCACCAATTCCTTGGTCTAAACGCAAAACCACAAACGCGGTCCAGTAGCGTTAGCACTGCTAGGGAAAGCACATTCCGACACAACAACAGTAAACTCACCATCGGGAACCCGTCCATCGTGTACATTGCCATCGAGAGGCAGCATGCAGCCACCACCGACGGCAAGTACTTCAAGAACTGGTACTCTTGCAACGCCAGCTCGAGCAAGTAGTGCGCCAGCATGGACGTCTTCTTCTGAATAGGCGGGATCATTCGCTCGTAAATATTTAGGAAATCCAACGCTACGCACACGAACAAGCACGAAGGTTAATTTGAGATCAAAGTAATCCCACACATTCAGCGATTGTGTAAAGAGGACGTACCAGTGGGCACCGAGAGAGTAAAGTTGAGGGTGTTCAACAGTTTTTCTTCCATCTCCAACACCTCCACGGACGTGTACACGTTGTCAGCACACATAGCGAGATCTTCCACACCGATATAGGATACATCCTCGCACTTGGACGCAACATGCAAACAGGTCGCTCCGAGCAGTTGGAACTGCGTCTTTTTCACCATAACGATGTCCAGATACCGGTCTGTGTAATTAACTGCCAGGAATGCAGTTCTCAGGCACATCTCAAACACGTCCACCACTATAACAAGCACAATTACAACAATGTGTTAGCGTCATGTCTTGCACACGTACGACGAATCATTCAGATGCAAAATCTAGCGTACCTTCAATTAGCCAATCGACAAGCATTGATCGGTGAGCTGGTCGAAGTGTCTTCTGACGGCTACATAATTGAAACATCAACATTCAAGCAAATGTCAGCACTCATTCACACCGAAATATCATACTTCAGCCAAGATTCTGCCACGAACCTCAAATACTTGATTTCCTTCCACGATTCTAGCTCTGTTTGACGCAGGTATGCGTGGAACAAATCCACGTGCTCTGGAGTTGGGCCAATCCGTGCTCGACTCATCGTATAGCACATTTGGTCCATTGGAATCTTTGGTGTGAGGGGTAAGAATGCAGGAACCTCGTTGGAGAAATAGGGGTGGCGAAGCGCGTCTTCAGCCGTAATTCGCTGGTCAGGATTGTACACGAGCAGCTTCGTCAGCAAGTCGATACCAAGATCCGAAATTCTTGGGAACAGGCGATTCAAGGGTCGATGCTTCCAGTGCGGGAACTCAAAGTGATAGTTTGGCAAGGACGAGAAGCCTGGCCACGTCTCTGAGGTGGGTGTCGACAACTTGCTGAAGATCTGGAACAGCTGGTCAATCTCGGAAATGCCTGTGAAGAGCGGCTTACCTTGGGCCATCTCAGCAAAGATGCAGCCAACAGACCAGATATCCACCGCCGAGGAGTAGCCGCGCACTCCCATCAGGATCTCCGGAGGACGGTACCACAATGTAACTACCTCCATCGTGTATGTTCGGCGAGGGATCCCAGTCGCGCGGACCAGCGCGAAGTCGGAGATCTGAAGCGTAGTATCACCTGGAAGTGCGAGACACAATGCGACTGCGTTAGTGTATGTCCGTAAGAGACGTAACAATTCCGGCAACTTACTGAGATTTTCAGTGTCAGCTGTCTTGATCAGCAAATGCTTTGGTTTGAGATTACGGTGCAAGACTCCGCGGCGGTGGCAGTACGCGATCGCATCCAGAAGTTGGTGGAGAAGCTTGCGAATCTGTTGAGAAGTTAGAGCAAACGTAAGAAAATCTGGGTACTTTGCGAGCACAAAACAAAAGCCGTGCTATACTTACCACAGCCTCTGGCAACACACGGCCGCCATTAGGGTCTCCCGTTGGGTTTATAACTTCATGTAGCGTTTTGTCCACATAAGGGAAAAAGACGTGGAGTTCGTCTTTAGCGAGGCTGATGAGTTCAAGGGACGCAATGTGATCGTGCTTGATTCCCTTCAGAACAGCTAACTCTCTGAGCATATAATACGGCACTCCTTCTCCCTATTGTACGGGCAAAGCATAACAGCGTGATTGTCAGTACAACATCATCAAACAATGAGTGAATACTTCACCCACGCAAGCATATACCTTGGGGAACACTCTGGCCTTCTTCATAGCCAAGATCTTGCCAGTCGAGCGCTGGCAGCACTTAATGCATGTGCCCTCGGTCCCCTTATTCTTGATGCCCAAATTCTTGAAGTTGATCCAGTTCACTGATCCTTCAGGTGTCACACTCGGAAGTGACCGATACAATGATCGTCGACTGGTCAGCTCTTTCCACTTTTTCGATACTTGTGCCATATTTTGCAGATCTCTCGCAGTGACCAAGAAGGAGAACACGTGCAAGATAATGTCGATGGGCTGTAGGTCGAAGTGCTCTGAGGGTGTCAGCACCGCTTCAACCTCGTCCATTTTCACTTGAGGGGGGGTGTTACCTTCCCAATCCTCCTCGTCATTCGCAGCAGGCGAAGCGATCAATATCTCACGACGCACCACTTTACTGGCGCGATGTTCCACCGCGCGTTCTGACGGGTCGATGGAGAATCCCTCTTCTCCTGCTTCTTGACTGTGGATGTGTTCCCTCGCATAAGCCACGAAATCCGCCATCATCGCCTCGCCACTCTCGTCCTCCCGTTTCCTCTTACCAACTGCTAGTTAACCAAACAAAAAGAAAAACAGCACAACATCAGCTCAGATCCACTTCATGAAGAACTCGAAAGCACATCCACCCGTACCAAAAGGTGCTGCGTCAACTCTGTACTTGGTCTCCAGCACGGCACTGCTCTCCGTCTTGACAAAAGACACCGCATGAGGTTTTTGCTCCTGCTTGGCAACAGCTCGTCTGGTCGTCGTGACCTCCTCCTGCTTGAGGTGCAGGACCTTGACCGTGTCCTCCTCCGTCACCTTCTCCTCCTTCACAGCAGCAGCAGCTTCTCTCTCCATCTTCTCCTCCTCCTTCGCACTGTCCATGGACGTCGCAGCGCTGCACTGGGACAGATCCAGAGGCTCGGGCTCCGGGAACCCGTTGGCAGCGACGGCCTGCGAGCGCGGCGTCCCTCCTAGCGCGGCCAAAATGGGATTGTCGACCCCAGACGTGCGCAGCAGCAGCGGCAAGCCGCCTCTCTTCCCCTCCGGCTCGGTCTTGACGGACACGGCGACTCCGAGCGGCAGAGGTCCCCCCTGTCCGCCTGTGCTGGTCGCTCTGCGCTTTTTGGAGGGCGTCGCGTCCGAGGAACAGGACGATCGACCAGCTGAAGACGTAGCTTCCATCCACTTCCTTACACAAGGTGCTTAGCAACTGGTGTTCTCTGAAGTTGAAACAAATTAAGAAAATATAAGTTAGTGAATTTTATAAAATAGAGGATTCCATGGCGAGAGAGATGATCGGAGACTGTTTGTTACCTGGCTACTACGAGAGAGACAGCAAGAGCAGAGCAGACGCTAGAGCTGGAGCTGGAGCTGGAGGTTCAAGGCGTCTAGAGCTCCACGGCAGCAGCCTGTAGAGATGGAGCAGGAGCGAGATCTCGCAGTCTCCGGTTCCCCTTCCTTTTGGCTTTTGTATGCGTCTGGGAGCGCGCGCTCTTGCTCCGTTTTTTTTTCTTTGGGGGAAGCGAGCGGACAGTAGAAGAGACCATCACTCTGGCCGTTTCGCTGCCAGCTGATTGGCGGAGTTTAGGTGAAACTTTGCAGCGATTGGCTGGTAATGGAGGAGTGTTGTGGAGTTGTGGTGGATTTTGGAAGAAGTGGTGAAAAAGCTGGCAAGTGTAACTGCGATGGCGTCTGGCTGGCTGTCAGTGCTGCGAAGGAACCAGGATATTGCTGCAAATAGCGTTTGGCAGTATTGGAATATGCGCAGCTTCGCCCGTGTTGCTGCTGAACCGTTGACTGCGGGCTCGTGCAAGACAAGGAATCTCGACGCAGTGCTTGGACGCCTCGAGAGAGTAGTCCCGAAGGCGTCAAGGGGACGACAGAACATCGTAGCTGCTAAGAGCTAAGTGCTGAGAGCCAAGGACGTCGAGAACATGCAAACGGATCAAAGGTCAACAAGTTATGTTCATTGTGCTTGTTGACTATGTCTACGTCTGTGTACGTGTACGTATATTGGAGGAATCGAATAGACAGTGGTCTCGATAAAGCTGGGTTTTTTAGTGCACGCGTGTTCTTCAGGATAGGTAGTGCCAGCTTCATAGGCACGAGTGATGATTTAAGTCACTGGTCTTCTTCTCGGTGGATTCATATACGAAACTGCTCGGCGTGCGACGTTTACTGGTCACGGATGGCAAATGTAGTTTCCAAATGTAGTTTTCTCGTTTGTTGATTGGAGCATCAGGAAGTGACCTACATGGCTTGAATGCAATGGTTTGAAAGCATTCATGGTGCAGCGACGCCAACACTCCTGCCGATTGATACAACTCCGAGCAGCGTCGAATAAGAATTCTTGCGAGCGAAGAGGCACGGACGAAAAAAAGCTTCATTGTGCTGCATCAGATTATTCGCACTTATCATGCCCCTTGCTCATTGTTGCAACGTGCATGTATTGTGAGCGCTGCGATCCAAAACGAGTCCCACTAGCATCAATAGCAGGGCACATCAAACTTTGACAATAAACTCCAGGTTTTCATGAAGTATTATGTTGAGTCGTGTTAGGTTAAGGGCTAATGGAACACCTAGTGTGGAGAGCACAAACTAGATGGCTACATTTCAGTCAGCCACTTCAACATGTGTTGATATCGTCCTTGAGTGCGAATTTGCTACACTCTGGATGATGAACACTTATATACCAGTTCATCCCTTATTATACGGCTGATGGCAGAGACTTTAGTCTTTTGAATTGACTGGCAATCACAGCCACAGCACGAACAAACGAAGAGCTAGATTGTGCATGCATTCCGGTTGAGTGAACTCCTTGCGCAGAGTAACCGTTGACTAAACCAACTAAAATTCCATACTGAACGACGGCGGCAGAATTGCATTCGCCATCTGACACCGCTCAGTCTTCGAGTACATGTACATGTAGCGCTTCTTGATCACCGCCAGGGTGTATGACGGCGAGTTCGAGTACAGAGTCTGAAGCTCTCCCATATTATCTGTGATTTCTGGAAACACACGATACAAAGGTCTACATGCCCGGTGCGGAGACTCGAAAAGGTGATTTGACGGCAGTGACGTGAAGCCTGGTCACGTTGCGGATTGACAGCTTGCTGAAGATCTGAAACAACTGGTCAATCAATATCCGAAGTGCCAGTGAATAATGTAGGGGTTATGCCTAGGATTATTTCGGCAGAGATGCAGACCGCAGATATGTGTACTGCTGAAAAATATTCGCGCACAATCCTCGGAGCGCGCTACAATGTCGTTACGACGCCATCGGTATATGTGCAGCTAGGCTTCCATATTGCTTGAGCTACTGCGAAGTCGGAGATCTGCCGCCTTCAGCGTCCACCGTTGGGTATATGACCTCGCAGCGTCTTGTCCAGCATGGGAAGAACAAGTGGAGCTTGTCTTAGGCGAGATTGACCAACTCCAGAGACGTGGTTGTGTTTCATCCCTTTTCAGCACCGCTACCTCGCGAATCATACAGTACGACACTCCTTTCCCCAAGCTAGCAAATAAAGCAGGATCCATAAAATATTATCTAGCAACTCGCCCATGATGGATACAAGAGCTGCCTGATGGTCAACTCCTTCTGCCTCTTCGAGACTTGTGCCATTGCTCCCAAATCCTGAACTGAAACTAAAGAAAAGTGAAGCACTGAAACTAAAAAAGAGAAGCCTATTTTATCCATTTCTTCTTCCCTTTCCACAACAACCACCAGATCTTCCTTCACATCATCCGTCTAGGCAACCGGACACGGTTGATCTGCCAGACTTGGTGTTCTGGACTGTGAAAAGTACACAGTTTTTATTCATGTTGATCCTTGTTAGGCTTTCATTGGTCCACTACATGTTTCCACTGGAAATAAGTGCCTTGTCAAATACCCGTGACACGTCTTCTAAACTCCCCAGCAAGCGCAACATCGGAGTCAACATGTCGCTTTGAGCGACCACACTTGTCACGCGCTCGTTTGCCCTATCCCACTCAAAACATGTCGCGCCGCGCATGACAATTCGTTGACCTAGAAGGCTGTTTGCCAAGTCAGGATTGGCGTCACGGGTCTTGGGGCTGAACAGGTGTGGGAACACCTTCGTCAGTGTTTGTTGCGTGATAGTCACGCTCGTTCTCGTCGTCGCAAGCATTGACATTCTAGCGCTCTTGTTCAATTTGTCAAGCTCCACTTCCACGTCGCTAAACCACTGCACAAAGCACCAGTTCCGCACTATCGCTTCCAGGCCATATTCGGTGTTGTACACGACATCCGGAGCCATCGTTTCTCGCACAAAGGCGAGTTGGTCGTTGGTGAGGTGGAGACCATGGCGGATCAAGCAGAAATGTTGCACCGCTGTGTTCCAGACATCATTTGCAGTAGAAGCAGCCGCCGGTATCGGAATGCGACGGAGTTGCTGTTCAAGAGTCTTAATCTCGCCGCGTAAATATCGAATGTTGAGGCTAGTAATTGCGGCTGCTTTCTGCGTTCTGTATGCCTTCTGAACATCTCGGTGGTGCTTCTGTATAACACGCTCACCAGGCGCTAGCAATTCTGCAATCGCTGCGTTGTTATCGTCCCCTTTCGTGAAATCGGCAGAGGGTCTCACCCCACTACCGCCCAGGGCGGCAACTTGCAGACGCTTGAAATGGATGCCTCCCGTGGCTTCGATCCCTTTCCTTTTGCCGGGAGTTTTGTGAACAAATGTTGTTCCGTTAGGTTCAGACGTACCGCCATTTTCCTGCCAAGCGTGCAGTAAATCTTCTTGCACAGCACAGCACCGCTCCCGACAGACCGTGATTGGTATACTGAATCAGTGCCGAAGCCCGG
This sequence comes from Phytophthora podocarpi, assembly GCA_001314375.1. Classification (NCBI taxonomy): domain Eukaryota; phylum Oomycota; class Peronosporomycetes; order Peronosporales; family Peronosporaceae; genus Phytophthora; species Phytophthora podocarpi. Next base: position 53 of record LGSN01000960.1, on the reverse strand, counting down.
TCCATCGTCTACCTTGGCAGTGTAAACGCTATTTGCTCGTCTGGTGAACTGCA